>JACCPG010006609.1:0-21392 GCA_016069955.1 Drepana arcuata | reverse complement strand
AAAAAATTACAAGGCAAATTATTGGATTCTAATTAGATAAATAGAGAAAAATATTCCATACATGAAAAACTAGAGGTTGTAGGCTTTGCATGTAAAATATACATTCCTTGTGGGAGCCTGTTAATGGTTGTATGGTGAGTTCTCAATCATTTGTACATTTGGTACTAGGTTATCAATAGCAATGACTTAATCTTCTATGTATTACTCCAAAATGAAAAAAATAGATATGTTTTGATAAAAAGATATCAATAGTTGAAGTTTCATCCTCCCTCTGTATTCTTCTGTATCATTGTCTGATAGTCATTTTCAATATAAGCAACTATATTTATATGGCATAAGTAGGTTAGACTTTATAGACCCCAATGCTTAGTTTAAATAAAAATATATGTCGAAGTAAATCAAAAATAGCAATATGGATAGCGCAGATATCTACGTCGATTGATTTTATTATTTTGGAAGGAAACGGTTTTTTAAATCTGATGCTGCTTTATTTGAATTTCGCGCCTAGATTAAAAGTAAGTACACTTACCTCGTACTATTCAGTGGCCAATAGTTAACAAAGTAACAATGGCTGTATTTATCAAACTGATCAGATTGTTTTCACAAACATTTAAATACACATTTTTGAATACAAATTTCTCACCGACAAATACTAAAATGACAATATCGTGATATTGACATTTGACACTGACCTGACAGACTGACACCAACGAAAAAGTGTAAAGTGACATTGACAATTATTAATGTATGCACAGAACGATAAGAAAAAACAATCCTTCGTACTATTGTTATTGGAAGTATTTTTTTTGTTCTTAATTACATGCAATCATAGTATAGAGCGTGTTCCTGTTTTTTCGTATCCTTATTCCACTCATCATCGAAGCAAATTAATAAACAAAACTAAAGATATCTAACATTTTCGATACCTGTTTACCCTGATATTTCCTGATGTTATTGATCACAGGAAACAAAATATACCGGATTTGTTTTTATAAATTTCAATGAGTTTGTGCATACTCTTCTGATAAGCTGTTTCTGTGGTGAACAAATTTGCCCATTAAGGATGGGCAACTTTGTTCATAGTGGTTTTTACTCTTTTACTTCACACTCAGTGATATTTTCAATACAAAATGCATAAATAGCACGAGACCAACATCTATTTAGTTTTCGCAAGAGCTTCTTACTTGCGAAAGTTTGTTTGCCATCAACAAAAGTGTGTATGATACAGTTTTGATGAATGAAACGTTTTCTATAATAATAAGTCCGTTTCAAACTGTTTTATAAAAATCCTGAAAATATTTGCATTGACATGTCGTTTCAAAAACTAATTCAAAACAATATCCATCCATCAAAATCCCAATGACCCTTAAACGTTTCTTTTCACGTAATTTTCAAAGCGAAGTTGGACAGATGTCCAACGTAACCTATTAGCGTGTGTGGAAATAATAAAATAATTACCAATATAGTAATATATGAAAATAATATAAGCGTTTAGTATATATTATTACTAACTAACATAAATAGTAAATATATCGCTATTTTTATGGTTTTACTAATGCAGTGCAGTCTGAGTGAACTGGAACACAATGCTTTTATTTGTTGAAATGTTGTACAGATGGCGCGGCGGACTTGTAAACTGCGTATGCCGAACTGACGTTTTTGGTTATTTTTGTTCTCGCCTCGTGTTTACTTTAGTGTCTAATTTCGAACCAATTGCGAAAATTTTGTTGTGCAACAACCTAAAGTGTAATATTTCGTAGATAAACACTATACGCTACTTAATAGTATCGATCTGTGATCCCGGACTAGATATATGTATACAGTTTTATCACGTGGTGGTGTGGTGGTTTATATAATTCTTGTTTACCGCACAAGTAGATACTTTGCGCATGTGCGTCCCGTCAGTAACCTCAAATTGTAAAGGCACGGGTTTGGCAGGTTCCGGATATCCGGGTCGCGTCGTGGCGGCGGTGGTCGCGTCGGGTTTGTGATGTGCCCTCGTGTGAGGCGTCCGCGGGCCGCGTGTGGACAGCGTTGGTGATATCGGTGCGTGCGTGCCTGACATGGCTCAGGCTCAGTTCACCCGGAGCTCGGAGAGCGATGCTTGGGCGCTTTTGTCGCTCAAGTCAGCGCCTTCGTCACCGTCAAAGGTGCAGTGGGCCCAGGAGCCGGCGCCCACAGCAATCGCGCGGCTCGACGGTCGCGACTTCGAATACCTTATCCGACAAAAGCGCGTTGTGATCGGGCGCAATTCGAGCCGTGGTCAGGTGGACGTTAACATGGGCCATTCTAGCTTCATATCGCGCCGTCACCTCGAACTGTTCTACGACCACCCGGAGTTCTATCTCACGTGCAACAGTAAGAATGGCGTGCTCGTCGACGGCGTGTTCCAGCGGAAGGGCTCCGCTGCATTGGTGCTCCCAAAGAGGTTAGTCTATATACTCGTTTTACTCTCATTAGCTTGTTTGTAAACAAAAACCATTTGTTTATATTCTACCCACCTGTTGGATTTGTTTATAAAAAAAGTACCATTTATAATGATTGTTGACACATGTGGTTCAGAAATTGCTGGATTGTTACTGTTGTTATTACACAGTTGTTTGGATTTTGTTCAACACTAAGCTCTGAAATAAATGTTTGGTGAGGTCTCTAAATAAATTATAAAAATCCACTGATATAATTATTATCTTGGAGCCAGATAAAGTAAACAAACATTGAAGGACATTGAATTGATCTTGTGCTTCTCTGTATAGTGATAATACTATCATGAAACTGTCTATAGAGCACTACACAAGCCGAATATGTTAGCAATGGTGTTCAAGTGATAACAGTATCCAGAACATGGATGATGCAATACTAATACTACAAGGGTGTAATCATTTGAAACCATTCATTTGTTCAGTGTTTCAAGCCTATTGTTTCTTCTCCTGATGGGCAATTGCAAAGGGTGCTAACTGCCAGTTATATATTTAGTATGTGACATTCAAAAAGACATCCCTGTGTCCCTTATGTGTTTTTTCTTACTTATTTGATTTTCCGTAAGTAAATTTATGGTTTATGGTTAACCAAAATGTTACTAAACATAATTAAAAGACTAAAATACAATAGGGAAATATTGGTTATATTTACTAAAGTACTTATATACCTATTTAATTACTGTATTATTATTCCTTTAACATATGAGTTAAAGAAGTGCACTTAAACATATAAGGAAGGAAGACTATATTTATTCAAGATTATTAAAGCAAAAATGGTGAGGGTAACAATATTTGAAAACAAGAATATTAACGCCACAATTTAAAATTTACTGTACTTCCAATGATTGCAATGATGCAATTATTGTACTGGTGTTGGTGAAGCTTAAAATCATTAGTATTTGTGATGACAAGTTTCTGGATGCTTATAGGATTGTAGACACAGATCTAAGCCAAGCAAATATAATATGTTTAATGGTGTTTCAACAAGTGAGGGATGATTGAAGAAGGATTTACGGCACTCATTCCTGAGGTTTTTATTTCACATAGGCCTAGGTGGACACTTATAAAACTTCGAAAAAGGTGCACGGTTCGGGTTGGTCGTTTCCATGGAGAAGTATAGTATGGGTTTCTTCAAGAAGATTGTACAAATATTTTTCTAGATTACTACCATAGTTAGGAAATAAAATATGTTAGGTTCTATCAGCTACCTAGCTAAGGAGTATTGTGATCTCCACTCTGGTATCTATATGTCTTTGGCTCTCTGCATATCAATGATGCAATACAATGATTGTGTGCAAATAAAATAATAAATACAATGTTTGTTTACACATGTTGTCAGTTTGATCTAGTGACCTTTCCAATAAATTTATCTGTTATATTTCAATCTAAATGTTACATATATTTTTATCCATTATTATTGCTTAGGTATGTGTTTTGTATAAATGTGACTTTATTTACAATAACAACAATATTTGTATAAATGTATTTTAAGATTAAAGAAATTAAATTATGTTTTTATCTACGCATTCCAATAAGGGCTCTGAAGGGGTCGTTAAATGTGTTATGTCCCCATTTATTTAAGTGTGAATATGATCACTATCTTTCACTACACATCTTCTTTTCACCCTTCTAAATTTTCTTTCACTTTCTTTTCACCCTTCTTGAAGAATTCCATGCCATACTCTCTAGGGACAACCTTTTACTGTGGATAGGTAGAAGAAGAGTAGGTCTTCTTCATCTTCGTCATGGCATGTTAAAATCAGTTATTTTCAAACTAGATGCATCTATAAACAACCTGAATCATTATCAAGTGTCTATGAATCATAACATGACCCTATGATGTCATGATTATTATCAACAATCTCTTTGGCCACATTGGCCAAAGTATAGTAGGGCTGTCAAGTTCTAGTAATTTAATATTTGATTGGTAGTAACTGGTATCATAATTTCCTTGCTTCTTTTCTTATTTGTTTGCCCTTTTCAGCATTGCTCTATGCTTTTGTTAACCCGAGTTCATGGCCTAGTTACTTAATTACATATTTTTCCTGTTGCCTTATATTGGCATACATGTCTTGTTTATACATTAATAGTTGCACTGATGGCTTTACCTAGTTAACCATTTAGAAAAATGATTTTAGATTCCCAAAGGTACTTAGTATTAAAATAAACGTTATTACAGTGATCAAACACCACGTCAAAAGTGACGGTTTACTGGTAACACTGTGTAGAAAAGTACAATTGTTGCATGTCACCCACTGTGTACATTCGTGCGCGCATGTGAGAACGCAATGGCGCAAGGTCGGCCAGGCGCTCACATGCCAGGTGACACAAATACTTTGTTTCTACTACTCATGTTGGACTAATGTTTATTTGTAATACGACAGATAGATAATAATAAGAGTACAGACGAAATATTTGCAGGGATGAAGCGAAAGTGGTCTATAAGACAACTGGCGCTCTAGTCTCTGTTTTCCCCAGGGACTCGTGTGGAAGACACAGAGATATAACGCTTTCTTAGATTTAGATGTTCATCCACATTCGTCAGTACCTTCATACATGCTCTCCGGTTTCGAGTTCTCTTAATGCGCCCATCCTTGACTGTCCGATTAGTTTGTACTAAGTAGGTACGTGGTATTCCTCTGTCTCTGTTCAACATGATTTTGCATTGTTTGGGTTTTGTCAATCACCATATGAATAGTTAACTAAAGGCGTTATCAGATGTTATATCTCTGATACAACAGGTTTATTCTTTTATCTTTGCGTCATTCAAGTCATTATTGGTAATGTTATTGTCAATAATCTTATGATTCAGTGAAGTAGTTGGAAAAATGGTAATTTTAATTATTTAATTACTGCTTAATAGTCGTGCTTAAGTAACGGCGATGGACTCGCCATCTGTCACGTTAGCACCTAATATACCTCCGGCGGTTAGTGGGTGTGTGGTTATTACCCATACACCTCTGCCTACCCTTTCGGGGACCCTTGTGGGAAGGCGTGAGGATATATTATTATTATTTTTATTACTGCTTGAGCAAACCGTATAGGACCGTAGGTAGCGCCATGTCCCAGTCGCCTACTTCCGCCGCCTCTCATCGACAGGAAATTCATTCTCATACCTTGGAAGCCAACAGGTCTCGGAGGTGGTGGGGTTTCCTTTCGGAATTCTAACGCTTAGACTGTGGAATGAACTCCCCGTTGCGGATTCATTTTTGTTCGTTCGTTCTAAAAGTGAGTATAAAAACAACTAAAGCGTTTAGAAACCTCGGGCCACGTCTAGTAAATAAATATTTATGTAGATAAGTTATCATAATGCAGGATGTCTGATTGTCTACAATCGATTCAGTTTGAATCCTAACAAAGTATAAAAAAAAAACAAGTCTTGATCTCTGACTCATGACTACCCAGAAGCAGGTGTGCTTCGACAGAAATGTGAAAGTAGTTAGTGCATTCATGACTCAATGGTTTTTCACTAGTATTTTTGTGTTCGAACTTCGCTTTAAAATCAAGTATGTATGTATTATTATAAATGCGAAAGTCTAGCGTGATTGTTCCTCTTTCACGTACAATAAATCGCAATTTGATTAAATGTATTTTGTATATTAAGTAAGCAGTATTTTGCATGATTCAAAACCTTATAAATCGAAAGTTACTGCCTCGTAGACAAGGTTCTGTTGGTATGCTAAAGAATAATATCTAAATGGCCAGCCTTGTAACCTAAATCGCGAACCCTAACCCCACAGGGATCTGGTCCAGTCGCTTATCACTTAAGATGTGCTTGGCTGGAGGCCTTTTGATCTTAATATTTAAAAAAAGGTATGTGTGAGTAGTGGTATGGAGTGAGTAATGTCTCATATTCTAGAATTTCTAGATATACTAGACCTCCGTTTCGCTGTTGTAAACACGAACTAATAATAAAAAATAAGATTTCGTGTCCATATATTGAATGTTAGTAACAAAGAGCCGTGGTGGCCGAGTGGTTCGAGCAGTTGCCTGCGACGCAAAGGTCGCAAGTTCGAATCCCGACTGTACCAATGAGTTTTTTCTGAACTTAAGTACAGTGATTAGTCACACCACGAGCTTTACGGTGAAGGAAAACATCGAGAGGAAACCTGCATACGTCTGAGAAGAAATTCAAAGGCGTATGTATAGTCGTGCTTGAGTAACGGCGATGGACTCGCCATCTGTCACGTAGGCACCTAATATACCTCTGGCGGAAAGTGGGTGTGTGGGTATTACCTATACACCTCTGCCTACCCCTTCGGGGACCCTTGTGGGAAGGCGTGAGGATAACAACAACATAAAGTAATTTGAAGGCAGGTATAACAAGGTACCCAATGGGTTCAACTCACACGCCTCAAATGCAAGAACCGATAGAGCACGACTGCGTCCAACCTTCTTGCTATCATCTTCAAGATTCCATTACTAAGGTTGTCACATAAAATTAACCCACATGCAAATCCCACGATTATAATAGCGCAAAGTTTACACATACCACGTGTTTACATCGCAGTGTGACGAAGCGTTCGTTTGTGTCTGTTAGGTAACGCGCGGACACGCGGGTGCGTATTGTGAGCGCGCCCGATGTAGTCAACTTTTAAATTAGAATATTAAAGATCCACGAAGGCGCGCCCACTATTCTTCCTCATATTTTATAGTGTAAGTGTGCAACCTTCCACTATAGTGGAGCGCCTGGAGCATTCAAAACCGTAAAACCTCGGATTAGAGTTACAGTGAATGAATTAATATGATTGATATGGGATATTGTTGTTTAGACTATAAATTGCAATGTTTACCCATAATTTTCTTGTGCACTTAATTTTTTCATTGTTTAAACAAATTATTATAAAATTTTAATGTTTGACCATATATTTTCACTTTAAACAGTAATTTTTTTTTATTTATATGTTAAATCTTACCTGAGTAGACATCTAGGAACATTTTTCGAAGATACCTGTGTATAAAAATAGCAGTAGGGATCTCGAACAGGTAGAAAAACATGGAGGGGAGAGCGGAGCGACAGCTATTATGTACAATGGAATTTCTTGATCAGTTTAATTATAAATGAAATGTACTCTATTGTGTACATTTTAAAAAATAAGGTAATTTATTACGACTAATGAAAAGAAAAAAAAATTTTAGTACAAAATCTGTTTATTTAAATATATTACATTGTTGTCTACATTAAATATTTTCTTCTACTTCATCTATCTGTATAATAGGTGAAGTATTGGAACAACTATTTCCACTGCACTGTAAACATGCTACACTGCAGTATAAACCACTTTTTCGGCATCCACACGCAGCTCCACATCCCTTTTTGCAATTACAAAATAACATTTGCATTAAATTATCTGGAGCAGGCAATTGATTCATTATTATTGGGATGTACATGTTATTGGAATACTTCCATCCCCAATTTTCAATCACAACGTCATTTCCTAGCCAAACCTGAATTTGTAGGTACACTCTTTTAAGGTGCTCAAACGCTGCATCAGTTGTTGGAGGCAGTGATGACAAAAGAACACTCGTTTTTTTGGCTGTTGCTTTTATGAAAGAATTGAACCTCAATGTATTTAAATCATGAGTTTTAGACGGAGCGCCATATAAACTCAAAATACACGCTACACCTGCTTGCAATACATTATTGGGGTCTTCATTGATATTTTTAAACACTTTTACTGAGTCGTGTAAATCAATCCGTTTCTCAAAATTTTTGGCAAATTTAATTTTTCCTTTATTAAAAAACGCAGAAGTAGTATCACAACCCGTAAAGGCATGTAAAAAAAGAATATGTTCTTTACAATTTGGTAAAGATTTCTCTAAAGATTTCGATGAAAATATCTTCTGTTGAACTTTGCCTTGGGATGGTTTTAGAAAATATATTTCACGATCTTTATCTACCAATGCCGTTAATATCACTAAGACATCGATATCTTCTGAAACTATAACAACATCTTTTGATTCCAAATTCATTGCCGTCTCAACAATTAATTTGTCAGCATCGCTTTCCGCTTGGCATGTAAAAATATTGTTGTCAGCTAATTTAATTCTCAACATTTCTATCAAGCGAATTTTATTTTTACTATTTGTCAAAAATTTTTCTTGAGCAATTTTTAAAGGCATATGTTCATCAAATTCAATATCTGCACATTTATTTTTTAATGCGCGACGATTCCGTTCGGCTGATTTAATGCTATCTTTTTTATACCCATCAAATACTATGTATGTGTTACTATTATAATTATTTTTTAAATATCTTACATAATGGTCACATATCATTGCAAACGTTTCATTTAATTGCCATTTACAACGATGTAGTAACATGCCTCCGTCGATAACATAATAGAGATTTTCTACACTTTTTAAATTAATAGAAATTTCCGGAAATAATTCGTAAAATGTTGATTTTTTTGTTTTTCGCAGTTCACCATCTTCAAATAGAGCAAGTGGATATGGTGCCAATTCGTAATTCATATAATTTTTGTGAAAATGAAAATATGAAAGTGAAAATATATGGTCAAACATTAAAATTTTATAATAATTTGTTTAAACAATGAAAAAATTAAGTGCACAAAAAAATTATGGGTAAACATTGCAATTTATAGTCTAAACAACAATATCCCATATCAATCATATTAATTCATTCACTGTAACTCTAATCCGAGGTGAAAACCCCCAGGCGCTCCACTACTAATGCTTGAGTATAGTATTGTCGGTACACACTGATTGCCTATGAGTGCAAACGCACACTACAATTATTAGACTCAGGCCATTCTCCGCATCCCGCGACCCCTAGTCTAGAAATTGGTGGGGCGCGTCTTTGTGGATGGCACTATCTATGTATTTAAAGCTGTTATATCATTATACTATGAGATGGGAATGCCAAAGTGTGTGCAAGTGGAAACCGGCGAGCATGTATTAAGAGACTGATAAATGTGGACGGAGTGAAAGAGGTGTATAAGTCGAGAGAAACGTGGCGCTCTACTCCTTCTGCCTACCCCGTTAGGGACTCCTCGTGATGATATGCATGTATGTTACAAAGCTTCAACGCTTGGATTGATCTGATCATCGCAGCGATGACAACCTGCACGTGTGTTTTGCCTTCAGTGTGCAACGCCCGCAACCAGTGCACTGCACCGCTGAAGGAACCACGTTGCGCAATGTCACTGTATTGATAAACAACTTTGGTCTTTGATACAATCGTCTGAGGCCTCACAATGCCCTGTATTTCTGACTTTCGTGTCAATGCTCGCACGTCTCTGTTTGTTAGCTTATTTGTTATATTGTTACACATATTACATATCATCACCCCAGTTCTATCTAGATTTGCAGACCTCTTTCCCTATATCCACTTTCATCAGTCTGCAAATACAAACTCGCTGGCCTTCAATTTCCATCCTTGGGTGTTTGATTTGATCTAGTAGTTCGAATGTGGTCCTCCTCTGCCTCTTCTTATCATATATCTTCAACCTTTCTTCACACACAACATGTCTTCATCTTTACAATAACATCCTTGTTTATGCCAGTTGCCTTGCGAATCTATTAATTGCGCATTCGACCTAATTTCGTTACGCGTAATTTTTGACGTTTGACATGACATACCAAGTTTTCAATATATATACATAATCGTACGATATTCTAAATAAATCCATTATTCGATTTATTTATACATGCGTCCAAAGCAAAATTTGTTTTGACGCCACATTTGTCGTCTCAGTGTTTGAAGGTTACGAATTAACTTGCCAGGCGATCTTGATCTATTTGTTGTTGAATTGTTACAGGTGTAGAGTAACATTTTCCTTGACAATTATGTTTGTCGTTAAAATACAGGTTTGGCGACCTACTGAGCGTGTCCAATATAATTTTGATAATTGTTGCGGTGTCGCTTTCATTGTGGACATTGTCCTACATAGTTATGTTGTATACTATACATATTTACTAGCACCGGTAAATACATTTTTTTTTATACAACAAGAGTGGCAAACAAGCATACGGCCCACCTGATGGGAAACGGTTACCGTAGCCTATTTACGCTCACGATACCGAAATATCACTTGCGCGTTGCCACTCTATGTTCGGAGAGTTATACTGTGTTGGCAACATAATAGGACATATCCCTCTGCTGCCAACACAACCTCCCCCCTCCCCAAGGAGCTCATTACTGGAAACCTTATTCACCGCGTAGGAACACAACACAAATAATTGTGTTATTTGGCTACGGACTTCTATAAGGTGGAGGTCCTGCCCCAGTCGGGCAGCTCCAAATTCGAACGGATAATCCGTTATGCCCTACCTCTCTTAATTCTCTCTCTCTCTTAGCTAGCTTAGCTATCATTGTGCTAAATTCAATTCAATTCCGTTCAGTAGGTTTTGCCCGAAAGAGGAACAAACATCCTCACAAACTTTCGCATTTATAATATAGTTTCACATTTATTATTAGATATACCTATTCTGTATGGATATGGTTATGTATTTGAAATTTCCATGGAAATTTGCTTCCATGATAAAGAGATGAAAGAATTCAAAGATACAATCCCGCAAAGGTGTGAAAGCGTGATTCCTGATGTAAATTGTAGATATATAGTGGATGACGTGAACGCTAAGAGAAAATGATTTTGCCTACCCTGGGTCGGTCTGCTAATAATATAGCTTTATTGTCGCTAGCCAGGCGGCATGGCACACCCTGCCTATGGATGACGAACTAGACAGAATTACTAGGCTCGGCCTAGTTTTAGAAGGACTACGCCTTTTTGCTCCTCGACGTGTTCACTTACCAGCAAGATTAATGCTCCTCGCCTTCTAGCGTGTTCCAATTAAATCGACTATTCAGTTCTCTTTGGAGTTTTTTCGTGCAGAACAACTTGATTGATGGATATATAACACAGCGTCACCCACGACACTCGTTAGAGTAAATAAAATATGAATATGTCACCTTCGTTCTTGGAGTTCAAGTTATCTCCATATGAAATTGCAAGTGCGTTAAGCGATAAAGAGAAGTCGTAACAAACAGATATTGTACATGGAGTTTACAATATCTTCACCATACAGAAATAATAGCGGTTGCTCTTGTGTAGGAACGGCTGTGCTGACTGGAAAGAGCCGACGATCTTTTTCCTGATGATTACACGGTTACTCCTATCACCATTAGGTCCACTAGCGTAGCCTTACACACTGCATGCAATGCAATATACTACTTTGTTACACTATTCTCGCCATCTGAGGTTTTCCACAGAGAGTACAGCTTGTAGTTCTTCAACAAGGGTGTAAAAGATTCCTGTAGGGTTGGTAACGCTTGAGCGCTCGCCCTGGTGTTGTTATCGTCCATAGGCGGTGATAACTGCTTACGATTATGCGGACCGCGTGCTCGTTTGTCACAAAAATAGGTAATGTGACATTTACTCTATGGCGTCCCCAAACAACGAGCCAAATTAGCGTTCTACAGAGGACATTAGAACAATATTGAAGACGTACCAAAACAAACCAAAGTCCAAGATCACCCGACCGACGTGTGTAAATAAACAAATGCCTAGGCTCCGGCGCCGGAATACTTTGCCCAACTAATGTACGCCCTCTCGCTCGCACTGCTGGCGGTGCTAGCCTCCGCATCTCCCTCGCACCAGTGCTTTATCATTATGATTGATAGTAAGCGTCTTGTCATTTACTACTGATACTGATAGTAAAATGCTGATTAGCGTCAAGTGCATCTCGTACCCGCCATTAGAACGGGAAATGTTGTAAAATTTGCTGCTTGCATTCGGTATCAGGTCAAGGTCATAAAGATTTTTATTATGCTGTCATCGGATCAAGTTGATTGTACTAATTAATATCTGCCGGAAAGTTGGTGTATGGGTAATACTACCTAGATACCTCTTCATATCACTTTAAGTGCTCTTGTGGCAAGGTGTGAATGATAATACATGCAAAAGATCGTCTTTCTCGCAAAAACAAATGAACGGAAGTGACATTTGACACTGACAAATTATTAGATGGATTGGCCATCTGTCACGTTGGCACCTAATATACCTCTGGCGGAAAGTGGGTGTGTGAGTATTACCTATACACCTCTGCCTACCCCTTCGGGGACCCTTGTGGGAAGGCGTGAGGATATATATTATTGGCAGATAGGATATGTATTATTCCAAATTGACCTATGACATTAATTTTAATTCGAGTGCAACTGCGAGGTACAACTAGTGTGACTATATTTTAGTATTAAACAACAACGTTCTACTCGACCTAATTTCGATGCGACAGTTTGCCAGCTCCGTTCTCTACCTACCGTAGTTTGTGAAGTAGTGGCCGTGTGGTTCGAGTAGTTGCCTGCGACACAAAGATCGCAAGTTCGAATCCCGACTGTACCAATGAGTTTTTCTGAACTTAAGTACAGTGATTAGTCTCACCACGAGTTTTACGCTGAAGGAAAACATTGAGAGGAAACCTGCATACGTCTGAGAAGCAATTCAAAACGCGTATATGTATAGTCGTGATTGAGTAACGGCGATGGACTCGCCATCTATCATGTTGGCACTTAAAATATGTCACTGTCGGAATGTGGGTGTGTGGGTATTACCTATACACCTCTGCCTACCCCTTCGGGGACCCTTGTGGAATGCGTGAGGATATATTATTATTTTATATTGTAATAGAGCATAAACGACTCCTAATACCCACCTCATGATTATAAATATTTTAGCAAGGCTCCTCGGCCGACAGTCAGCCGATGGAATATAGGTTTTATCCTTATTTGAGATAAATGTTATTATTGTGTACCATCTATTGACGATAGTGATAGTGACGAGTTAACAATAAGTTTACCTTACCGCGTTGATGTGTAAAAATGACCTCTATATTTTAAGATTATTCTGGAAGTATCGTTCATACATTCTTGGTTAAATTTGTTCTCAAATTTAAGATTGCAGGTTCCGAACCCTGTACCGATTGGTTCTTCTGGTACTTTCGCTTCGTTCACATTAATCAGTCTCATACATGTATTATGATTACATTATTCATCACTAGCAGTGCCCCGTGGATTCGCCCGCGTAATTTTTTTTGAGAAAATCATTTTCGAATAATCTATCTCTGTGCCAAATTTCATTCAACTCGGTTCAATAGTTTTTGTGTGAAAGAAGAACAAACAAACTTTGGAATTTTATATGTAAGTAAGTCTACTCTGAAACCGAAAAGGATTTTGCCTAGAGCCGGCGCTCCACTCCCTATATTAACCTCCTCTTGAATCAGTTTATCTATTGATGAAAGCCGCATTAAAAGCTTTATAGGTGTAACACAACTGTGTTTATCGCATGTTTCATAGAATAGCTGTAGGTGTCGAGAATATACCACGTATGAATTCACAGGATTTTGAATATACCCAGTGTAATTTAGCGGATAGATTTAACGTTTGAAAATGTACTAGATGGTGAAGTGCCCACTCGCGTTCCTCGTCTCGTGCGCGTGCGCTTGAGCCGGGATAATATACGAGTATTTGAGCTTTAGGGATGTGTTTTGCTTTATAATCCCGATTACTATTTACGGGTAGGCTCAAAAGTATTTTATCAAAAGTTTTTTAAGAACTTTGGTAACGGTAACATAGTGGAGCATGTAAGTTTGCGAATGAAAGTCGAATTTAGCTCTACACACATTCCCACAACGGTACCCGAAAGGGTTGGCAGAGGTGTGTTGCAAGAAACCCTTTTTACGCCGTACACATTTTTTATAATTTTGATATTTTCGTGCCAATGCGACAGATCCCGAGTCCATCGCAGTTTCTCAAACACGACGTTGTTTTATGTATGCTTTGTATAATAAGCAACGACCTATTGTCGGGCCTACGTTGTTCCCCCATACTCGGGTACTATTGCTGTAACGAAAAAATATTGTTATTGTATATGCCTAATGATTTGAAAAGAGTAACCATGGAGTTTCTTGCCGGTTCTTCTCCATGGAAGCGACCAACCCGAACCGTGCTTCTTTTTCGACGTTTTATAAGTGCCCACCTGGGCCTATGTGAAATAAAAAGATTTTGATTTTGATTTTCGACCATACCCATACACATAATTAAGTCTCAGAAGTTTGCAGGTTTACTCTCGATCTATCCCATGTTTCCGTAAAGATAGGTTATAAATGTTTTAAACAACGTAGCTGTTCACTTTATGATGATAAATAATATCACCATTATCATATCATCACGCCGAGTTACAGACATTTGAGCATAATCGTTATATATATATATTATTAAAAATGTATAATAAGGTTGGTGCCAACCCTTGAAACAACATTCTACTGGTCGCATCGCAAGGTGCATCGCACTGCAACATCTCTCGCATCTCACTACCAGTACCTATTGGGTTTGAATCCGTTTGAGATTCCAAATAGCAACCTGTGCAGGTACTTGAATACCTCGCAATGGTGGATGAATTGATCCATGATCTAGTAGACTGGTGTATATAAATAGTAAAATGTATGCAGTAGTGACTATATAGTAATCAAATTATAAATTCTCATATCCTCACGCCTTCCCATAAGGCGGGGACCCTTATTGGGTAGGAAGGGGTAGGCAGAGGTGTATAGGTAATACCTACACACCCACTTTCCGCCAGAGGTATATTAGGTGCAACGTGACAGATGGCGAGTCCATCGCCGTTACTCAAGCACGACTATTACATACGCCTTTTGAATTTCTTCTCAGACGTATGCAGGTTTTCTCTCGATGTTTTCCTTCACCGTAAAGCTCGTGGTTTGACTAATGACTGTACTTATAAATATAATATTATATCCTCACGCCTTCCCACAAGGGTCACCGGAGGGGTAGGCAGAGGTGTATAGGTAATACCCATACACCCACTTTCGCCGGAGGTATATTAGGTGCCAACGTGACAGATGGCGAGTCCATCGCCGTTACTCCAGCACGACTATACATACGCCTTTGAATTTCTTCTCAGACGTATGCAGGTTTCCTCTCGATGTTTTCCTTCACCGTAAAGCTCGTGGTGTGACTAATCACTGTACAGACTAATCAATGTTCAGAAAATATAAATTAAATGTGTATAAACAAGTCAGTTCCATGTTTCGTAATTATTACACACTGCGGCCCGTGTATCAGACTATTTCAATAAGAGGTCGACCACCCAGAACGGGGGTGCACGCCACAACGGTTTATAAATATGAATACGAGACCACCCCCCTGCACCCCACTTCATTATGCAGAATGTCACCCTATACAATCACCCCGATAATTTCAACTGAGCACGTTATTATGTCCACAGTTGCTTCACCGTTGTCGTGCTATCGCGACCCAGATCTCGCACGACCTAATCTACACTTGATAAATTCATTGTTTGACTTTCTTTATTGATAACGGTTGCTCTCTCGTGTCAAATGATGAGGTTTTACGCTATGCTCGGAAACTATTCACGTTCAGACCATACATTAGAGATTAATATATATATATATATGTAATAATAATAATATTATAAATGGGAATGTAAGTTTGTTTGTTACGCTATCACGTAAAAACTACTTAGTCGATCATCATAAAACTTTGTACACATATTCTTGGAGGTATTAGAAGTAACATATGATACTTTTTATTGAAAAAAAAAGACAATTATGAAAATTAAGAAATTATGAAAGATATAAAAGCCCTCCACGCCGACGAAGTCGCGGGCACAGCTAGTATATGTATATATACGTTTCGGTGACAGATATGTACTTAATTTTACATGCGTTTGCTAAGGGCGGACAACGAACTTACGACTGATGGAAACGCGCGAATACAATGCCTTTTTTGTTATCTCCCGTTAAATTAAATTTGTATGAATAATGAAATAACAACTGTGTCGCTATCTTTATTTCTTTATTCATGATAGCACAGTAATATATCTCCGACGAAAAGTATGTTTTATCTACCTTTACCTACACGGTGAATCCACGTAAAGAATCGTGAAGTACCTATCTAATGGTTACGCGCGTGTGATACTCCTGTTGTTGCATCTGCGTAGTATATATGTAAGAATAGATCGATGGTCCAGGGAGTCTATACTGACACGCTGTACGCTTGTTAGGCGATGTGGCGTATGTAAGAGTGACGAAGTTTTTTTGTTCGAAGCCACTGAAATTAATTACATATTGCATGATGCATAACATTAATGCGGAATAAATAGCCATACGAATGAGAACGGAAATTATGCCGCGACCGATATATCGAACAATGAAACGGTACATTCCGAATACACGCTACATTTTGACAAGCAAAGACTAAAAATAATAGAACGGACAACGAGTGCGGCGGGCCTGCCGTCTGCCTATCTATTGTGCCAGCTACATATTGTACAACGGATTGTAGATGCGAACGCGAATGTAGGCCAAAACTTACGGTAGACTATTTAAGCGTATCGTGTCATCACTCACTGCCACAAAGTGCCACTGATTACTGCTATTTATTTGAGGCTTTGGCGAACTTTGTTAATGATACATATTTCCTTGTGATAAGCGTAGCCTGAAATTTCGCCTTCATAAAATTACTTCTGCTCAAAAAAAATTAACCCACTTCCAGGTCTATTTACCGAGCCAAAAGTTAACTCCATCTGTGTTACAATATAATCAAAATGGGTTCAGCGGATTAATATCTAAACTAATATATTAATATTATAAAGGGGATAAATTACGTGTCACGTTGTTTGTCCACGATGGACTCCTAAACTACTTAACCGATTTCAAACAAATTTGTACACCGTATGCAGTTTGATCCAACTTGAAAGATAGGATAGCTTACATCACAATTGGACACCGATAGGTGGCGCTGCGATCGTGTTTCAGGAAGTTTTTTTATTCGGGCGAAGCTGGGCGGGACAGCTAGTATTGTAAAGAGGAAAGATTTGATTTTTGTTTATTTCTTACGAGTTAAACTCAAAACGCCTCGACTGATATAAAAAATTCTTCACCATTGATTCTATCTTATCTACGTCTTTACCGATAACATAGGCATCTTTCATATATTATAGGAAAGATTTGACTTTTTTGTGTGATGTAAAAAAATATCAAAATAATACAATTGTACGCGGGTGGAATCGCGGGGCACAGCTAGTCGAAAATATAGCAGTCATTGACAGAAAGTCACTTTCCCATTTATGGTATTAGTACATTTTGATTTCCAACGACGATATTATAGCATGCCTAGATAAGGTCCCGGAAAGTTATTGAAATATGCCTCATGACAACTCGTCTCATGACGTAAATCATTTGAAAATATAACAATTGCGCATCGGACACGTGTAATGTAAGATTCAAATTGTACTCTACTGTAGTATTCTGGTTATAGGGCGTATTTTAAGATATTCCGAATACAGATCGTTCGAGCTCTCGCTAAAAATATTACTTTGATATATTAAAACAGCTGTTTGTGACGCGTGCTAAACCGGTAACGTATTATAATTAACTAATTAACACAATTTATGTTCGACAAGCTATGCCCCCAGGTGTCACCCATAGTTGTACGGCAATAGATCCCACGGATAATAAAGTGAAGATCGAATCCGCAATGAAGAGATTCGCAAATCATGAACGCAAGGCGTGAATGAGGGCGTGATTGTAAAGATGAAGAAAGGCATGTTAATTTGGTTTGGACACATAGAAAGCAAAAGTGTGTGCAAGAAGAGGCAGAGGAAGGCCACGTTCCAACTACCTGGATCAAAAAGATCGGACTCTCAAGGACGGAAACGTTAAGAGTACTCGAAACCGACGAGCATGTATGAAGAGACTGATGAATGTGGACGAAGCGAAAGAGGTATGTAAGTCTAGAGAGAACTGGCGCTACTCTCTGCCTTGGCGTAATGATATGTATGTATGTATGTATGGATAATGAAGTCTTTTCCATACTCTTGAGAACGTGCATGGTCGATTCAGTAGCTAAGACGGGAAAGCGTGATACTGTGATAGACGCACACTTGCAATATTTATATTAGTCAGGTTAAAGGCACAATCAGTAGCATTAATTTATGGTCAGGCCACTGTGCATTGAGATCCGTGCGAAGTCGATGACCTGTCTGCTCGTCGTGACGTCTAGGCTGTGAATTCTAATTTTAAACTTGTCGCTACCACAATGCCATTGTAGGCAACACTATACCTACCCAAAAAAAATATTTCCATTTTGCTACACTATTAATATTGTCTAGTCATGCACTGTAGAATTTTTTTGCGTTAGGTATTCTTATTTTTTCGCGTTTGTTCGCGCCTAATCTTTGACGGGACGATATTGCATGTGCAAGAAATGCAATGGCACAAAGTGTTTTGTTTAAAAATTGTCAAGTGTAGGAACATTAATGAGTGAGGAATAAAGAGGTGCTTTTAAATTTGGATCAAACATTATTTACATGCATAAAAAGACAATGACAGTTTATACCTAATCTAAACGTACAAATATTTATAAATGAACATCGCATGCTAAAATATAGTTGGTAGGTAAGTAAGTAAGTAAGTAAGTTCTTTATTGTAATAACTGTGTACATTGTGGTGGTTAAGAAGTAGGTACTAAGACACAACAGTTAGTCCAGTCTGGACGTACAATATTTCATAAAACAATTATACAATTCTTATTATAAATTAAATATAATTGCCATTATTTATTGTGTATTATTCTAATTAATATTTTTATTAATTATGAATCTTATGTTATTATATGCATAATTCAAAATAATTATGGATTAATAAGCATTATAAGAATAATAAGGTAGGTAAATAAAAAAACTTTTTTTATAAACTTTCAACTTCGATTGTGGTGTACAACATTCGTGAGGATTCCCGAGGGGATATCTTGTTTATACCTACTTTAACCCGGATTTATATAGGTTCGACTTAGTTTTCAGAAACAGTGTGTTACATAATACAGAAATATTCTTTAGTACACACCAGAGATGCCTACATTCGCAACTACTTAATTTGGCCACTTACATTTTAGATATTGAGCGTCATCGAGTGAGAATTAATATTTGCAGATTTTGATACCTTTAAATCTTTGATATTAAACATTTACAGCAATTACTTTGACGTCGTCAGAAGGACCAAATCATTATTGATTTTGAAAAAGCTTTATTTTTTATTGGTTTGGTGTGTATGTTTCTTTCAATGTGATTTTTTTTCTAACAAATAAAGTATTCCAAGAAGTCATACTTTACTGCGGTTCGTGAAAAGAAACACTTCTATGAGTAGTTAGTGAACTTTTAATTGATTATGTACACTATTTAAACATTAGCATTAAAGATCGAAACTCAAGATGTTTAAAAAAAGTTTCAAGACAATGAGGTTTTATATTCTTTTTTTACATCAATGTTTCAAGATGTTTATTTATTCAACTTTAAAATATGTGAACGTTATTCGACTCAAAAATGTGTACTTACTTAACAGACGAGATATTATTATTCTTTCATTGTGACAACTTGCGCCGGCGCAGGTACTGGCAACGGTGCATTGCCAAAAATATAGCTCCACCAGTGAGTCGATTGCGATGCGCCCACGACCTATTTCTGGCAACGTACTGTCCCACAATTTGTTTACAAAGGGTCTGGCTCATGCGAAGGAATGTCCCAAGTAGAATGGAGTGTCTTGTCTTGCCAGCTTGTTTAGTTATTTGCATATATTAAATTATTTGTAGTGTAGTGTAGTGGAAACTGGGACTGATGACACTTTATTGCAGACACGATTAAAAGAAAGCAAACATCTGCAGCACAATTGCAGGTTCTAATCCCGACAGGGTATTGTTCCTGCAATCTTCAAGAAAATTTTCGACCGTTATCTTTTTTTTTCTTCGGCTTCGGAGGAGTCTATTTGATCTGTCAAAATGGTTGCGTACCAACTTCAATAAATTTACCTTTTTTCAATTGGCCTCAGTACCATAGTGCGGCCATCCGGAACATTAGGCATTTGGAATCTAGTCCGGTGTAATACATCCATCCTTGTTCCACCATAGGCTTCGCACAGGAGGTCAGTGATCTCACCAGACTATATGACGGCACGCGGTGTCTTTATTGCGATGGGTTATGTGTACACGGGTTAATTTAGTGTTATTTTTTATTATTTCATGCTGTGCTTTATTATTGCAAGCCTAGGGTTGTCAAGTTTATCATGGAAGTAACATTCTCGAGACCTTTACTAGATACGAGACCCATATAGTCCTCCTGTTGAAAGGCGTTAGTTACCCTTACGTTCAATAAAGCGTGATTTCGTCATTGATTAAATAGCCGAATCCCGACTGTACCAATGAGTTTTTCTGAACACAAGTACAGTTCACCACGGCTTTACATTGAAAGAAAACATCGTGCAGAAATCTGCCTACATTTAAGAAGAAATTCAAAGTCCGTATAAATGTATGCGGCAAGCTGAAGACAGGGCGCTATGGCGCTCTTTAGGGGAGGCCTATGTCCAGCAGTGGACTAGAGTGGGCTGATGATGATGATAAATGTATAGTAGTGTTTGAGAAACGGTGATTGACTCGCCATTTGTCACGTTAACACGTGACTATGTCTACCGCGAAATGAGGGTGTTGTTACACCTCTGCCTACGACTTCGCGAACAAGGCGTGAGGTTGTAAAAAAAAATAATACATAACCGCCCAATTCCTTGAATGGAAAATAAAAATACGAAATCTTGTTGTCTTTCTACATACGTATGTATGCGCAGTGTTGCCAGCCCTAAACCAACGTCTAGTTGGCCAGCATTCAGATGATCGTGCCTGATAGCAGTCTGTGTTCTATTTACTCTGTTAGATTATTCTAGCGTTTCTTTGCATGCCCCGATGTGTTAATACTCGAGTCTGGTGACACGAACATTTTTCGGTATTAGTCACTTCACACGTACAAGTAAGTACCTAAGTGAATTTTGGTAACATTTGTAAGTCGAGAAAAAACACAATGGCATTCGTGCATT
>JACCPG010006607.1:0-32678 GCA_016069955.1 Drepana arcuata | reverse complement strand
GTTTTGTTTTATTATCCTATCAGTCGCGCCCTGACTGACACGAAGCTTGTAGTGCGACAAATCACTAATAAAGTTTTGTTTTATTATCCTATCAGTCGCGCCCTGACTGACACGAAGCTTGTAGTGCGACAAATCACTAATAAAGTTAGAAGGGCGAAAATACCGACTAAGGTTTGAACATTAGCCTCCCAAAAATTATTACTAGTATGTAAATATAATATATTTGGAACTTGTCATGTCTCTGTTTGCTACCAACATTAGTGTTTTATGTTATCAACAATTGAATTTGATGAATGTGGACGAAGCGAAAGGGGCATGTAAGTCTAGAGAACTGGCGCTCTATACTCTCTGCCTATATGTCGATATGATGATGAGTGAGAAAGAAAAAGTGTCTCCCATGGCGTATAGGGAAGACAAAGAAATTGCGATGGGCAGCAGTAAATGGAAGGGACTGCATCAGAGATCATCTCTCAAATTTATGATGATGCCAAAGGAACTTTATACAACCCGAGCAAACCAGTTTCTCTACTTTAGTTAACAGATTATAGGCTTCGAGAATATGTTTAGTTCACACGAAACACACGCTCCTAAACAAGAATATTTCAATGGGACAATCAAAACGCATATTTTTTTAAAGCAAAACGTTTTTCTTTTTCATAGTTATTTATTTAGTCGGCCCATTCTCCCTTTACACCGCCTCAATGCCACCTAATATTCTCTGGATTTTCTATCCCCACCCACATGAGAAAGTTATCGCCCACGTTAAGAATGGTTTACACATATCTTCCGAGATCTTCAAGTAACTCCAATATAACTTATACTACATATCACGCCTCCACAAGGTCCCCGAAGTTCAGGTACTCCTCAACACTCATTAATAATAATAGTATAATATTCCTATATATTTATTGATAATATTCCTATAAACTTCAAACTGGAACTTAAGTCTTTTAAACTCGTCCACGAAAAGGCACAACCTCGACCACAGAGCCATGAACATTCAGATAATGTTTCTTCAGTTCACACGGTCTTATAAATCTAGACGAACACTTCTCACAAGCGTACGGCATGCCTTCATTGCCCCTATGCCTCCGTTTGATATGGTCCAACCGGCGAGAGGAGGACAGGAATCTATCTCCACACTCCTCGCACTCAAACGGCTTCTCGCCGCTGTGAATTCGCTGATGGAGTTCAAAGCCCAACTCTGTACGCAACTTGGCGCCACAATAGCACTCGTAGACGTTCCTGTTGATCTTGTGCGTCATCTCATGAGATCTCAAATGACCAATGGTCGACGTCCGTTTACCGCAAGTTTGACAAATGAAGGGCAGAACATTTAAATGCTTGTGGATGATGTGTATTTTCAAAGAGGGCTTCTTGTTGTAAGTGACACCGCAATAGTCACAGGCGAATAGGTTGAGCACTTGTCTAGCTACTTTCTTGCACTGGGACTCGTGGTGTTTATAACATTTGCGGTTCTCGAAGCTCGAATTGCAAGATCCGCAGTAGAACGTGTTGTGTGAATACATATGCGCGGACAAGGCTCGCTCATTGACGAACCCCTGGCTACAGATGCCGCAGGCGTACCTCGTTTCGTGCGTGTCCACATAGTGCTGGAGCATGAGCTCATCATTTTCGAAATTTTCGTTGCATTTGGTACAGTTCACGAGGTGCACGTCGTGGACCAGCGCAAAGTGTTTGGCCAAACGCTTTTTGGATTTGACTGTACCGCAAATATTGCAAGCCCTTTTCGTACTGCATCTGAGATGTTTGTTTAGGAGCTCGGCTGACATAAATCTTTTGCCACAATCAGGACACGTGCATGGGATCACCTTTCTTCTTTTAACCCTCACTGGTTTCCTAGTCTTAAGGAGGAACTCGCCGTTTAGTTTATCTAGAGCTTCCTGTTTGGAGAACACGCGGCTTCTCTGATCTGCGACGACGGCTTGCTCTTTGTCGTTGTAGAAGACGAAAAAGGCTTTGTCATCTTTTTTGGGCTCCTGTAATGTCTCCAGGTAGCTCGTGGTATCCTGCCAGAGAAGGGCAGAGACTCCGCATAGCTTGCGAAAGTGGAACGCTGTTAGGGTGTCATCGAAGCATGTTCTGCACACCCCTCGGGGCAGGGCTGGTTCCTCCTCCACCTGAAACCAGGTTGGCCATCAGTCCGTTCATCTTGGATGTATCATTATTCATTTCTTTCAATGATTTAATCCTCTTTTGAGTTGTCGAACTTTTTCGATTAATCAGAACAAGTTTAAATCATCCAACATTAATTGCGCATTCCAAAATGGCGGAGGTTATACATGCTGGTCGTATATTGTTCATTCTCACGATTTATTTTGTATTAAATTGGTAAATATCCATATTTTCTGGATTATTTTTAAGAATCTCATAATATTGGGTATTTCTTACTTAATCACGCTTAAAGGATGTACGGAATTTAATGAAAGTTGGCACAAAGATATTTTAGTAGCTGGATAAACCTGGATGTTTTAAACCAGAAAGAAATATTTCTTATATTTACGAGTTTCACTCGGACACACGTATCATCACAGCGAGGCTCTAACGGAGTAGGCCAAAAAAGTCGCAGTGCCAGTACTCTCTGGACGAACACAGTGTAACAATTGTCCAACTGATGAAGCTATGAAAGAAATTCACCAATGAGGTAAACATTTAAGCGGATGAAACTGTGAGGCTTAATTAGTATCTACGTTTCCTCTCGATGTTTTCCTTCACCATAAAGCTCGAGGTGTGACTAAATATAAAACTAAAAAAGCCTACTTATATAAAAAAAATAACATAAAAAGGTTTAATTGTGTTTTTTCGTCTTTCACGCAAAAACCACTGAACGGAATTTGATGCCATTTGGCACAGAAATAGATTAGAAGCTGGATTAACACATGAGGTATATTTTGTGAAAAAAAACAATGAAATCACTTTTCAATGCGTGTGAAACCGCGACACATGCGTGTGACACAGCATGTAAAGATTAATAATAACAAATATAATAAAGCCCCGGTGGCCGAGTGGTTCGAGCAGTTGCCTGCGACACAAAGATCGCAATTTCGAATCCCGAATGTACCAATGAGTTTTTCTGAACTAAGTACAGTGATTAGTCACACCACGAGCTTTACGGTGAAGGAAAACATCGAGAGGAAATCTGCATTAGTCTGAGAAGCAATTCAAAGGCGTATGTATGTATTATCGTGCTTGAGTAACGGCGATGGACTCGCCATCTGTCACGTTGCACCTAAAATATATCTCTGGCGGAAAGTGGCTGTGTGGGTATCGACCTATACACCCCTGCCTACCCCTTGGGAACCCTTGCGTGAGGATACATAAAAATTATATTGCCTTCATGAGGTAATTAAATTTATTTGTTCAAGTCATCCAATTTAATTTTCTTGTGTGTTTTCCTGGGCATCACTGCAGACTGATGCTTCCTGCTGTGATGCAGAAGACCTCTACAGCTGCTGAACTTCTCCTGACACACAGTACACACAAAGTGGGGACCAGGCTCGCTGCCATCACCATGCACTGAAACCATATGTTTCTTCAACCTGTAGGGTAACCGAAACCTAGCAGGGCACAGTTCACATGCATGTTTCAATACAATTTCTGTATTGTTGTGCGTCTTCCTCACATGTTCTGACCTCCTCGAGGAGGCAGAGAATGTTTGTCCACAGTATTGACACGGGTAAGGTCTCTCTCCGGTGTGCAGGCGGATGTGTTGCTTGTAACCTAACCGGGTCTTTAGGACAATACCACACATTTCACATGTGTAAGACTCGTTTAACTCGTGCTTCTTCAAGTGTTCGGTCATATGAGCTGCTGCAAGGAGCTTCCCGCAGTAAGCACAGGGCTTGTGTGTGTTTTTCATATGGACTATTTGTATGTGAGCTGCGACAAACTTCCTGCCTGCAAATTTTTTCTTACAATAATCACAAATACACTCCTTGTGTACGCTACCACGCATTCCAACCTTAATCTTCTTATTATTAGACCTATTTTCCACTAGAACTGTAACTTTATGTTTGGTTTGATGAGTGTCTAGCTGTTTGCAGTCCAAGTTGCAGCATATCTTCACATGGTGCATATAGCAGGTTTGGTTTCGGAAGAGTTTGTTACATCCTGGACATGTTTTCGGTGCATGCACTGAGAGGTGGGCATGGTATCCATGGTGGGACTGGAAGCTGCGTCCGCAGTCTCCACAAGTGCAAGCTCCAGGTGCATGTGCCTTAACTAAATGCAGTTCATATTGCTCATAAGTCTGAAGCAAAGCTGGACATTTCTTACAATCATAGGGGTTCTTATTATGAACCTCCTTCAAGTGTTCCACCAACAAGTCTCTAGTCAGGATCTCTGCGCACACATGACAAGCTCTCAAGTTGTCCGTAGACTCTTTCAAATGTTGGTACAAATGTTGGGCATACTGAAATTGCTTCCCGCAGCTGGGGCATTGGCATGAGTGACATTTATTACCGTCTTGCCTTACTATTTGGACTTCCTTTGGTTTTTCTTCAAACAGATTGTCAAGGAATATAATTTTATCCTCTGTTAAGATGACAAACAGTTTTGTTGTTTGTTTATGGTCAGGTATTGTGTTAAGGAGGTTGAGTGTAGTCACCCATTGGTCATTGGCTCTACGGCACTGGTCTCGGAAGTGGCCCGCATGCATGGCTGCCATGAAGCAGGTGCAACAAAGCCCTGCGGGCAGGTCATCATCCATCTGCACCTGCAACCAGGGCACTAGTCAAATGGCCACGATATCATGATCTTATAGATAATTCATCCTTCATGTTGGTATAACTGCACTGGTTGCTCGTTTTATCTTGTATTCAAACAAGTGCTTTATGCATTCATGAAGACAGTTTCATATTTATAATTTATTTTTTGTTAGGTATATACTTTTGTATACCTACAAAATGTTTGTATAACATTAATGCCAAGGTTTCCACATATTGTGTTATGTTAGATATAGGAATGAAAATCTATTGCATAATCTGGCTATCTCCGTAAACGATGTGTGTGCTTAATTAGTATGAGTAAGAGGGGTATTTGGATAATTGTATTGTTACTGTAATTACAGTAAAAGTCACTTGACAGTTGCATTGAGAGATCAATATTATGAAACCTAGTTATTACGAAATACTTAATAGTATGTAGAAAAAACATTCGACAAAATATGTCCGCCATTTTGATTCATGTCGCGCGGGAATGACGCCGTTCCGTTACTCACAGAAAAAGAACAAAAATGTTACATATTGAGTTGTTATGAAAAATTTCGCTTACCTCGATTCCAGTTATTGTTTCTAGCAGTTCAGATAGAGTCACAGCTTTATCACCATCAATCATTACGGTATCTCCCAGATACACTTGGCCGTCGGAAGTATCGCCCATACATATCCTACATCTATCCGAGCCGTCTCCACGCAATATATGCGATACTAAGGCTTTAACATCAACTTGCCGGCTCATATTTAAGCTTTTCCAGGTTTAAGGATTCTGTTTCAATTATTTATTAGATAAATTTATTGGTCAATACACTATAATGCTGTTTTTAACCGTGTCAACTTGTTAAATAGGTTTGTCGGTGTCGGTGCCTCGTAATAATAACAATCGGCGTTTGACACTGACACAACACAACTGATGGTTGTGATAAAAAAGTCACGACTAAACATTTTATGACTACGAATACAGGTCTTTTATAATTTATGTATTTTGTTAGGTTAAACCGTCTTAAACGAAATTTTTTGTTGGTAAGAGTTACGATATAGTTTTTATTAGTTAGACTTACTATGTATATATATCGATAGATCGATTTCACAATGAAGAGATTAGCAAAGCAAATGGCGTGATAAAGGTTGGATTGTAGGAAAGATGGTGAAAAGCATGTTACGTTGATTTGAACAAATAGAAAGGATGAGTGAAAAAAATACTGACCAAACAGTTATCAAATGCAATAGTGTGTGGAAGCAGAGACAGAGGAAGAGCACGTTACAACTACCTAGAATATCTTACTGTACAACATGACTCCTTTAGTAGAAACTTTTTGGTTGATTCCCGCCATCGTTAAGAATCTGGCCTAACGGAATAAGTGTTTTTAATGGTTATATCCGGTGCTATGAAGAAAAAAAGGAAGTAAAATTTAAATTCCCGCCCGTTAACAAAAACAAACAAACTTGTCAAACCCCTTTCTGCTCAGAGTAAAGTAATATAGTGGTTACTCAGAACAATAACAAAGCTGACTGACTGTCCATCATGCACTAATGTCACTAACGATACATTTAAAATGTATATCTGTATGTACGTCGACCATGTATCGTCTGTCCATCATCATTGTAATACCCTTTCGCTGAAAAATAAACCAGTCGATTGATTTTCACGCAAATTCTGACTGTCTGGTCTAGTGAGCTCCTGTCTGCGAAACTTGAGGTCGCGGGTTCGAATCCCGCTGAGGGCAGATATTTGTGATGAACACAAGTATTTGTACCTTAATCTTGGATGTCCTATGTATTTATGTATATATCTATCTATATAAGTAAATATATCGTTGTCTAGTTACCATAACACAAGCTTTGCTTAATTTGGGGCTATGGGAATTTGTGTGGAATTGTCTCGGGTTTTTTATTTTAATATTTTCCTATGGTGGCTGGTCCTCTTAAATAAAACTCTAAAACAGCTCCCATTTTTTTATTAAATTAATTACTTACTACATGCAGCATTTGGTGAGCCACATTTCTAATGCGACTCTTAAACTCGTTAGATAAACCTTTTTTCTCCGAAAGCAACTTCGCCACAGACTCTAACGTAGAAATTACATTGTCTGTATCATCTGTCAGTTTTACTTTTTTAGACGCCGGCTCCGGGTCGTCGACCTCGTCAAACAAGGTATCAATATCGACCAGATCAAAATTACTTTTTACTAAGCTCGCAGATCTCCCTATAACGCACTTATGGCCGTAAACAAACTCTTGTACCATCGCCAATTGATCGCTAATCACCGCTTTACTCAAACAACCGTTCTTTAAAAAGCACTGCCATTCATTTTTTAATCTATGATCTTCATTCGCAATGCCAGACACAATTCTATTTATATTCTTATCATTTTTAAACTTTCTTAATACATAGAAAAATCTGTATTTCACAGTTAAATCAGAATCTTGCAGGAAATATTTGAATGTATTATGAAACGTGACATCTGTCATGTCTGTCGTTCTGACAGATTCACAAACCGCCATTTTACAGAGTAGCTCCATTAAAACTAATTTAAATTCTGTATTGCTTGCTGACACGATGGTTGAAATCACGTGAAGGATCTGAAATAAAATAATGAAAAAATATTATTACATGGCAACACACTTGGGCCCAGCCTGAGGCCGCTTGCAACACCACGAGTAGTAAATCCTACGCCCTCCTACGTCACAGCCTAGACACGCTATGTCGACCGTACAAAAATATTCTAACACCTTTGTAAAAGAAAGGAAAAGAAAAATTAATTACATTATGGATAGTACTAGTCATCGAGAGGAAACCATATGCTTTCGCCATCTGTCATGTTAACCTGGGGAGGATTGTTATACTGAGTCGACAGCAGAGAGATTAATCCCATTATGCTACCAACAGTACAACTCTCCGAACACACAGTGGCAACGCGCAAGAGATACTTTGGTATCGTTAGCGTAGGTACCGTCCATAGGCGGCGGTAACCGCTTACCATCAGGCGGACCGCATGCTTGTTTGCCATCCTTGTGGTATAAAAAAAAAGGTTACGGTAACCGCTTGCCATCAGGTCGGCTGCTTCTTTAAATATATAATATAAAAATATATATTTAAATTTTATATAGTATTATTGTATTTCCATGGGCCTTGATGAATGGAAAAAAAAAGTATATATATATACTAAAAAAGTACAGTCTTAAAGTATAAATATATATATACGGTGAAGGAAAACATCGAGAGGAAACCTGCATACGTTTGAGAAGAAATTCAAAGGCGTATGTATAGTCCTGCTTGAATAAAGGCGATGGACTCGCCATCTGTCACGTTGGCACCTAATATACCTCTGGCGGAAAGTGGGTGTGTGGGTATTACCTATACACCTCTGCCTACCCCTTCGGGGACCCTTGTGGGAAGGCGTGAGGATATATTATATATATATATATATATATATACCAAATGAAAATTTGAAGAGTTATCCTCATACACAGTCCCCATGCATGTAGTCAGCAAAGCCAAGGATTTGACATATTCATAGAAACACAATAGATCCACAGTCTTCGGATTGTTCTCCACACACGCCCTGCTCCAGGCCTTCACCACATTCTTCTCCACGAGCACATTACTCCGGTCTGGACAGGTAGCTAGCAATTTCATGGTTTTTACCTGAAAATCAAACAATAATCAGTATTTTACGTGGACCAAAACTCTGATGTAATTAAAACCCTTGTGGCCGAGTGGCTAGAGTCGCTAGTACGAATCCCAGACTGAACGTTTTTTTTAAACTTAAGTACAGTGATTAGTCACACCACGAGCTTCACGGTAAAGGAACACATGGAGAGGAAACCTGCATACGTCTGAGAAGACATTCAAAGGCGTATGTATAGTCGTGCTTGAGTAACGGCGATGGACTCGCCATCTGTCACGTTGGCATTTAAAATATGTCACCTGTTAACCCTCCAAGGGCTAGGCATTTGAATGTCTTCTCAGACGTATGCAGGTTTCCTCTCGATATTTTCCTTCACCGTAAAGCTCGTGGTGTGACTAATCACTGTACTTAAGTTCAGAAACCCGGCCACCATGGCATATTATACTTAATATAAAACATACCAAGGCATCAAATTGTAGAAAATCCGACCGTGGAGTCAAATTAATTAAATCGTCAAACTTTTTCACAGCAAAAGTATTCACTCGACCGACGATAGATGGCGGTAATTGGCATATGTTGAGCGCCGTCCACAGATCAGAGCACTCGTCCTTATATACACTGTACTTGTCAAGAACTGTCAGTTTGTCGCGCGACTCCAACACACGGAACATCTCCCGAATTGTATATCTTAAATGGACGTACTGAGGTGACTTTATAAATGTCTCATTCTCTCCCAAGTTTATATAAATTCTTATTAAAGTTAAGACTTTCTTGAGCGATAATTCACGACGGGTGACCCTGAAAAACATTTTTAGATAAAATATCGAAACCGACGAGCATGTATGAAGAGACTGATGAATGTGGACGAAGCGAAAGAGGTATGTAAGTCTAGAGAGAACTGGCGCTCTATACTCTCTGCCTACCCCGTTAGGGACTTGGCGTGATGATATGTATGTATGTATATATATGTACTAGCTGTCCCGCCCAGCTTCGCCCGGGGGGGAAAGTTAAACTACCTGAAACACGATCGCAGCGCCACCTATCGGGTCCAATTGTGATGTAAGCTATCCTATCTTTCAAGTTAGATCAAACTGCACACAGTGTGCAAATTTGATTGAAATCGGTTAAGTAGTTTAGGAGTCCATCGCGGACAAACAACGTGATGCGTGATTTATATATATTAAGACTAGCTTATGCCCGCGGCTTCGCCCGCGTGTAAAGAGCAACATACATATTTTTGCCTTTATAATATTAGAGCTTTGAATCTTTCGGGATTCAAATGTAGTCTATGTCTTAATCCTGGGTATAAGCCATCACCATAAAAAAATATCAGTAAACCGGCTTTTTTCAGTCGTAAAAAAGTTTTTTTTTTCAATAAAAAGTATCCTATGTTACTTCTAATACCTCCAGGAATATGTGTACAAAGTTTTATGATGATCGGTTAAGTAGTTTTTACGTGAAAGCGTAACATACAAACTTACATTCACATTTATAATATTATAGTAAGGATATATATATTTACCTTGCAAGACACACGGATAAATTGGACGAAAACAATCCAATGTAGAGGTCCTCACTGAGGGTCCCTTGCATCAATACCTCCTCGAGGTAGTTGAACTGTGCCGTGTCCATAGTGAGTGCGAGGGAGAGGGTGTGAGCGAGCACCTTCTCATACAACCCTAGAATGGGCTCGGCACGGTCACAACTACTGCGGAATTTCGTCCCTATATTAAACCAAATATGACCTGGAAAATAAAAATAATATTGAGAACCTCACGCTTACCCACAAGGGTCGCCGAAGGGGTAGGCAGAGGTGTATACGTAATACCCACACACCCACTTTCCGCCAGAGGTATATTAGGTGCCAACGTGACAGATGGCGAGTCCATCGCCGTTACCCAAGCACGACTATACATACGCCTTTGAATTTCTCAGACGTATGCAGGTTTCCTCTCGATGTTCTCCTTCACCGTAACGCTCGTGGTGTGACTAATCACTGTACTTAAGTTCAGAAAGTCTCAGCGGTACAGTCGGGATTCGAGCTTGCGACCTTTGCGTCGCAGGCAACTGCTCGAACGACTCGGCCCTACGGCGACTCGGTATAGAGCACCAGTTCTCTCTAGACTTGCACACCTCTTTTGCTTCGTCCACATTCATCAGTCTCTTCATACATACTTGTCGGTCTTAAAGTATAAATTCCTTAATCACGATCTAAGCGTCACTACCAATTGTGAATCTTCACTCTTTCAAAATTCCATCAAAATCGGTACGGCCAGTCAATTTGAGTTCTGTCACATATACTAGCTGTCCCGCCCAGGTTCGCTTAGGCAAAAACTAATTATATGGACACATTAGATGGCGCTACTGTTGCAGTCTCAGGCAGACCATACACCTCTGCCTACCCCTTCGGTGACCCTTATGAGGACACATACAGACGCGATTCGAACTTGTAATCTTTGCAAGCAAAAGGAACCAGTCGGCCAAAATACATACTTTTAAAAGTGAAAAAGGGATTTTGTTACATCTCTGCCTACCCCCTCGCAAGCTTTGTGGGTAGGCGTGACGGGATTTCATACTCACAGTGAGGTAGAAGGTTGTAAACGCAATCAATAGTTACTCTCTTGAGCTCCATGTTTGATAAATCATTATTTTGTATGGCAATTCTCATTATTGTCATTAGGAGAAGAATTGAACCAAGAATCTTGTCATCTTTCAATGTATCAACACAATTACTGCATAATACCTGAAATAATAACAATAATTACGATTAAGGAATTTATACTTTAAGACCGACAAGTATGTACGAAGAGACTGATGAATGTGGACGAAGCAAAAGAGGTATGCAAGTCTAGAGAGAACTGGCGCTCTATACCGAGTCGCCGTAGGGCCGAGTGGTTCGAGCAGTTGCCTGCGACGCAAAGGTCGCGAGTTCGAATCCCGACTGTACCAATGAGTTTTTCTGAACTTAAGTACAGTGATTAGTCACACCACGAGCTTTACGGTGAAGGAAAACATCGAGAGGAACCCTGCATACGTCTGAGAAGACATTCAAAGGCGTATGTATAGTCGTGCTTGAGTAACGGCGATGGACTCGCCATCTGTCACGTTAGCACCTTAATTTAGAAACCTTTGACTACATCAGGGACTATCGTGGGGAGCAAAAGCTAAGTAATAAAATGCTGTTCCGAGCTTTCAAGGTGGACAAAGGTCGTATAGTATCCCTTATAAGCTGTCACAGTTGTGCTGAAGGAGTTGTGCAGGAAGGAATTGCTCACGAAGAAATACTCACACTGACAAATGTGTCCTTCGACAGGTGCAGTTCACAGAGCCTGTCAGATGGGTGGAAGACTGTGTCATCCAGGAGTTTCATGAACTGCGGTGACCTGTCACCTGCCAGGTCCAAACGGGCGCCATTATACCTGGAACGCGACAAGGAGGACATCTATACAATTGCACACAAATTGACCTAGTCCCAAACTAAGCAAAGCTTGTACTGTGGGAACTGGACAACGATATACATACTTATATAGATAGGCAATTACACACAAATTGACCTAGTCCCAAACTAAGCAAAGCTTGTACTGTGGGAACTGGACAACGATATACATACTTATAAAGATAGGCAATTACACACAAATTGACCTAGTCCCAAACTAAGCAAAGCTTGTACTGTGGGAACTGGACAACGATATACATACTTATATAGATAGGCAATTACACACAAATTGACCTAGTCCCAAACTAAGCAAAGCTTGTACTGTGGGAACTGGGCAACGATATACATACTTATATAGATAGGCAATTACACACAAATTGACCTAGTCCCAAACTAAGCAAAGCTTGTACTGTGGGAACTGGACAACGATATACATACTTATATAGATAGGCAATTACACACAAGTTGACCTAGTCCCAAACTAAGCAAAGCTTGTACTGTGGGAACTGGACAACGATATACATACTTATATAGATAGGCAATTACACACAAGTTGACCTAGTCCCAAACTAAGCAAAGCTTGTACTGTGGGAACTGGACAACGATATACATACTTATATAGATAGGCAATTACACACAAATTGACCTAGTCCCATACTAAGCAAAGCTTGTACTGTGGGAACTGGACAATGATATACATACTTATATAGATAGGCAATTACACACAAATTGACCTAGTCCCAAACTAAGCAAAGCTTGTACTGTGGGAACTGGACAACGATATACATACTTATATAGATAGGCAATTGCACACAAATTGACCTAGTCCCAAACTAAGCAAAGCTTGTACTGTGGGAACTGGACAACGATATACATACTTATATAGATAGGCAATTACACACAAATTGACCTAGTCCCATACTAAGCAAAGCTTGTACTGTGGGAACTGGACAATGATATACATACTTATATAGATAGGCAATTACACACAAATTGACCTAGTCCCAAACTAAGCAAAGCTTGTACTGTGGGAACTGGACAACGATATACATACTTATATAGATAGGCAATTGCACACAAATTGACCTAGTCCCAAACTAAGCAAAGCTTGTACTGTGGGAACTGGACAACGATATACATACTTATATAGACAGGCAATTCCACACAAATTTACCTAGTCCTTAAAATATATCTCTGGCGGAAAGTAGGTGTATTTGTGGGAAGGCGTGAGGATATATGGCTGCCAGCTTCGAATGTTATTGTTATAATTAAGTAAGTATTGTTATATATAATAAGTCAACTTAGTAACAGGTCGCAAATATGTAACAGAGGCGCTCATATATGTGGCATGTAGGCATACCCAAAAAATCTACATGCAGAGTATTCGTGTGTATACTTACATGCCGTGCAGGTGTGTGAGCATAAGTAAGACGCGTTCGTGAGCTCGCTTCTTGCCGTTGCCAAATATATCACAGATTTTGTGTAAAATTTTTATCATGAAACTGGCTACTTTCAGGGATCTTAGAGTTATCTTCTCATCTTGTTTCAGCTGAAATATAAGAATCTTATGTATATAACCTAGATTGGCACCTGTAACTAGCGGCCCGTCCCGGCTTCGCACGGGTAGACATTGCATTTTTTTTATAAAAGAAAAAGTATAGCTTATGTCACTCAGGGTGAATGTAGCTTTCCAATGGTGAAAGAATTTTTCAAATGGCTCCAGAAGTTTTTGAATTTATTCAATACAAACATGCACAAACACAAGGAAAACATCGAGAGGAAACCTGCATACGTCTGAGAAGACATTCAAAGGTGTATGTATAGTCGTGCTTGAGTAACGGCGATGGACTCGCCATCTGTCACGTTGGCACCTAATATACCTCTGGCGGAGAGTGGGTGTGTGGGTATTACCTATACACCTCTGCCTACCCTTTCGGGGACCCTTGTGGGAAGGCGTGAGGATAGATTATTATAAATTGAAAATGTTTTCTTTCTATATACCGTTATAGAACCGTAAACAGCTGGACCGATTTTAATGAAATTCTCTGTCTGTCTTCAGGTATGAGGATACTCGCGCGTTGTCGTTACTCAAGCACGACTATACATACGCCTTTGAATGTCTTCTCAGACGTATGCAGGTTTCCTCTCTATGTTTTCCTTCACCGTAAAGCTCGTGGTGTGGGTAATCACTGTACTTAAGTTGTGAAACACTCATTGGTACAGTCGGGATTGGAACTTGCAATCTTTGCAGGCGACTCGAACTCGGCCACCACAACCATAAAATACTAAACGACTAACCTCAGCAGCAGTCTTCACATTATCTTCAACCATCTCACACAGCTGTTCCACAGTCTTGCAATAAACATCCTTATCAACCAGGAAATTGGAATACTTCTCGCATATCACCATGTAACCCTTCCACTGTTCTGCCATCGTCTTAACATCAAGAGCTTGGACTACTTCACCTATCCTGAGGTTAATCTCCAAGGCTGAAACGTTCGTTTTATGTAATGATGGTAAGCAGTTACCGCCGCCTATGGGCGCTTGCAACACCAGGTGTATAACTCGCGCGTTGCTGACCCTGCAGGAATCTCTCCACACCCTTCTTGAAGAACTCCATGCTGCACTCTCTAGGGAACACCTTTAAGAATGTACCAGGAGAGCACGAACTAAAGGTAATCTCTCCACACCATGCTGCACTCTCTAGGGAACACCTTTAAGAATGTACCAGGAGAGCATGAACTAAAGGTAATCTCTCCACACCCTTCTTGAAGAACTCCATGCTGCACTCTCTAGGGAACACCTTTAAGAATTTACCAGGAGAGTATGAACTAAAGGTAATCTCTCCACACCCTTCTTGAAGAACTCCATGCTGCACTCTCTAGGGAAAACCTTTAAGAATGTACCAGGAGAGCATGAACTAAAGGTAATCTCTCCACACCCTTCTTGAAGAACTCCATGCTGCACTCTCTAGGGAACACCTTTAAGAATGTACCAGGAGAGCATGAACTAAAGGTAATCTCTCCACACCCTTCTTGAAGAACTCCATGCTGCACTCTCTAGGGCACACCTTTAAGAATGTACCAGGAGAGCATGAACTAAAGGTAATCTCTCCACACCCTTCTTGAAGAACTCCATGCTGCACTCTCTAGGGAAAACCTCAACGGGGAGCTCTTTCCACAACCTGAGCGTTCGCGGAAGAAAACTCCTTTGGAACCAGTGAGAGACCTGTTTGGTCCCAAGGTGTGAGGATGAGTTCCCCGTCGATGGCGATAGGTGCGGTGGTAGAGGTGGGCATCATGTCCAAAACATTTTCAGAACACTGCGTTACACGGACATATCAATTAAGTAAGAAAGTCCAGAAAGACCTGGCCTCCCACTCTCAGGGGGCTGGTCCTCTTGTCTTGTTCCATTTGCACACAAAAACACTGAACGAAATTGGATGAAATTAGAGATAGATCATTAGGTGAATTACCATAGTATATGTTTTATTACAGAAAAAAAAGCTAAGTTCTGAGAGGTGGGGCATAACGGGTTTCCCGTTCGAATTTGTATCTGCCCGCCTGGGGCAGGACCTCCACCTTATAGAAGGCCGTAGACAAGTTACACTATTTATTGTGTTGTGTTCCTACGCGGTGAAAAAGGTCAGTAATGAGCTCCTTGGGGAGGGGGAAGGATTGTTACATTGTGTTGGCAGTAGAGGGATTAGACCTATAATGCTATCAACACAGCTTAACTCTCCGAACACAGAGTGGCAACGCGTAAGTGATACTTAGGTATCGTGAGCGTAAATAGGCTACGGTAACCGTTTCCCATCAGGTGGGCCGTATGCTTGTTTGCCACTCTTGTTGTATAAAAAAAAAAGTTAGTTTACAAGGGTTAAGCTGCAGAGCATTGCTGTTATGAAAATATTACTAACCCTCAATGAGAACATCCTGGTCCTTCCTCGCACTGAGATCAAAGAGGAAGCGGTTTCCAAGGACCATCAGATACACGAGTTGCAGAGCATGGCAAGCCTTGAACAGGTCTTTAAGCTGTTCTCCCACACAAGTTAAGTGGTCACCATACAGGGATTCACTGAAAACATATAACATTTTGTTCTCATTCCTTGCAGTGGTACTACTGATACAAAACTGCCAACCTAATCGGAGACACTTGTGGGAAGGAAGGAATGAACAAGACGGGGTGGCCGAGTGGTCCGAGTTGCTTGCAACACAATGATTGTAGGTTCGAATACCAATCTTTACCAACGAGTTTTTCTGAACTTTAGTACAGTGATTAGTCACATAACGTGCCTTACGGTGAAGGACATCATCGAGAGGAAGCCTGCATACGTCTGAGAAGACATTCAAAGGCGTATGTATAGTCGTGCTTGAGTAACGGCGACAGACTCGCCATCGGTCACGTTGGCACCTAAAATATATCTCTGGTATCAGGTTAAAATATATCCCTCACCCCATCACTGTTGGAAGGCATGAAGATATACTTATATATATATATATATATTCCTGTCAAGGCTGGTTCATTGGTAAAAAATACTTTGACCTTAAGACCACCATTGTACATCAATTGTGCATAAAATTAAATTAAAAAAATATCTGATACCTATTTTTACAGTGCCTGAAAACAGTAATAATTATCTTCCCAGCTGTTATGGGAAGTGTTTCCATAGAGCCACAACTCATAGCCATAGTGTCCACCACTCTCCCCAATAGATCTGCCAACATTTGGAGCAACCCTGCTGCATTGTTTATGTACTCCAACAATTCTTCCACTTGAACATCACTCATTGCCAATATTCCCATCACTAGGTCTAGGCTCTGAAATTATTACAATAATAAATAAAAATATATATTCATTATCTAACTTTTTCTTATAACTTTATAAGCCAGTTCGAATCCAGAATGTACTAATGGGTTTTCTGGACTTAAGTACAGTGATTAGTCACACCACGACCTTTACGGTGAAGGAAAACATCGAGAGTAAGCCTGCATACATCTGAGAAGTCCTTCGAAGACTTATGTATAGTTGTGCTTGAGTAAGTGTGATGGACTCGCCATCTGTCATTTTGGCACCGAAAATATATCTCCGGTTCTGAATACCTATACACCTCTGGCTATCCCTAACAAATAAAATGGGTTTCACCTGGTTAATGCAGTTTTCAATGTCTCCGAGTACTTTGGACAATGCTGTTTCGTCAATGTCTCCTGTAATATAGTTGGATAAAGCAGTCTTCATATTGTGTACCAATAAGTTATACTCATCTTCTTCAAACTGCATGATAGTTAAGGAAATTATATTATTTCATGCGAGGATCAAGGATCCGAAAGAAGCAAAAGAGGTATGTAAGTCTAGAGAGAACTGGAGCTCTATACTCTCTGCGTACCCCGCTAGGGACTTGGCGTGATGATATGTATGTATGTATGTAGGATCAAGGATGCCCGAAGGAGTGGGCACAGGTCAATCATAATCAAAATATTTTTTTCCACATAGGCCCAGGTGGGCACTTATAAAACGTCGATAAAGAAGCATGGTTTGGGTTGGTCGCTTCCATGGAGAAGAACCGGCAAGAACCTCCATGGTTACTCTTTTCAGGTGTATAGGTTGTACACCCACACATCCAATATTCGCTGGAGATATATTTTAGGTATCAACGTGACAGATGGCGAGTCCATCGCTGTAACTCAAGCACAACAGTATACATATGTCTTTGAATTTATTCTCAAACATATGTAGGTTTCCTCTCAATGTTTTCCTTCATCACAAGGCTTGTAGTGTGGCTAATCACTCTAATTAGGCTCATAAAACTCATTGGTACAGTCGGGATTCGAACTTGCAATCTTCGTTACAGGCGACTATCTGAACCACTCGGCCTCGACGGCTCGCGATCTACCAGACATTTTTTTTTGTAAATTTATTTACGAAGTTATCATTAACCCGCGTAAAATTGGGTGGAGAGGAATCACGAACTTCCACATTTATGATATTAGATACAACTATCCTCTGTGAAGACTGTAGATTCCTGGGTTGTCCTGTGCTCACTGCACACCTCACCCAAGGGCCACATAGCCTAAAAAGTTGTCATTGCACATAGCCTACTGTGTTCTTAAACTACAGTATAAACTTTTGTCGCATTCAAGTAAAGGATACATTTGCCGCGCTGTTGTTAGAAACATCAACTATGCTATCGGCAAAGAAATCCGAACTTTGAGATTCATCCATATTCAAGTCCTATAGTTTAATTTAAAAAACTTAACTTAATTTAACTAAAGTTAAATGTACGAAATTCATTTAAAATTTTTCAAACACTTCGTACGTATGGCAAAATAACATTTAAAAGTTTTTTTTTAAACAATCTATGAATTATTCAGTTTATTGGCTACAGTGATACAAGTCTTTCGGGCCTACTGTCATATACCTACATACAAATGATACAAATCTTAACTCCGGCTTTCACAAGGGGTGCAGGGGAATCATTTGTGTATTTTCAGTAAAATACTTATTATATCAACTACACAACAAATAAAGTATTTTTTAAAATAATTATATCATCAGCATCAAATATTATGTAAATGTTTAATACGTATTGTATAGTAATTTTGTTGGTCGAGAAGTTTCTATATTTTTTGTAGATTCAAGATCACATTTTTGCATTTCAAAGGTATTCATAGTCCCATAATATTTACAAAGCTTGTACTTAAATTATGTATCACACAAGTTAAACATTCAATTCAATCAAATGATTGTGAGGAACAATAATCCTCATACTACAAAATATTTCCCCAGTAAAAAAAAGTCCTTATGACAACTGTGTTCCAGTTAAAGTTAAGTAAAGTAAAAAAAAAGTAAAAGAACCAGCGAACGACTGACAATGACATCTGACATTTGTCAAACCTATCAAATCATTTTGTTTTGATAGTGGAATTTGTGGGTAAAAATACAAAATGGTAAATAATTCATAATTTTCTCTACAATCTCTTAACTTTTAATGTCAACGTTCTCGCCTAATGAAAGTTCTGTTGCTAAATATTTCGCATATGTTAATATTTTGTGCGAGGTTTACGTATTTCTATCGTATTTTTATGATAAATTAGGAGGTTAAAGTTTGGAGTCATTTGGAATAATTCTCGTGATAATATCACCGTAAATTGTTCGAGTCACCTCATGGGTATGAGAACGTCTTTTTCCAAGTGTATTTAGCTGTCAAACGTATTCATTTTATCACTTTTAATACAAAATGTGTAGATATTTACCGACTTCAAGAGCCGATTCTCTTTTGTCTATGACTGAAGTCTCAAGGGCGACAAATGCTCATGTGATTCGAAAATTTTCACTTAAAACCTTCGTATTTATCCCTGAATTACTATTAATTATATGTATTCTGCTGAAAAAGACCTGAATCAAAAGAATTTCCAGAAGTTTTCTGTATTTTTGACCGAAAATATAGGTCAGTTTTTAGCAATACCTCTACTTATTTGGTTATACTGCAAGAGAATTAATAAAATCAGTTATTAAAATACTGGCGTGTTTGGGGGGAGGCCTGTGCCCAGTGGGTTGACAAGGGCTGTTTTTAACAGACTTCTAAAATTTGTTTGTCCCTGTTACATAGTAGACACATCTATATATATATATATATATATATATATATATATAAATGTTATGTTGGTTTGTGTACGCTTCAAAAACTCAAAAAGTTCTCCACCGATCGAGCTGAAAGCCGATTGAGCTATCATGATATATAATCCGCATCAAGGATTGGTTTTATCTATCTTTTGCATCAGTCACGTATCCACAGCGAAGCGTGTCAGGGTACAGCTAGTTGTTAATCAAATCAAAATTCAAAATAAATCTTTCTCTATCCCTATGTAAGGGAAGGAATTGCTGCAGTTTTTCTTCACCTGCCTTTTTTTTTTAAAACTATAAGCCTGTAGTTTTGTATTTAGTGATGTTCCCATAAGAAATATAGCCTTTACGTTGATAGAAGATTTTTGATTCAGGCTAAGAATCTATGTACATTGCTTATTAAGTTAAAACATATGTAGAAACTTCTGATGAATCAACTGAAATGTAGCGCATACTTTTTTAGTGATGAATTCATTTCACATTGCTGTCTGTCTGTAACATCTTAAAGGGAACAGCTTAAAAGGAGAAAGGCATAATTTCTTCCTACCATCTGACCAGTTGAAGTCACCTTAATAATAAAATCAAAATATTTTTATTTCACATAGGCCTAGATGGGCACTTATAAAACGTCGAAAAAGGTGCACGGTTCGGGTTGATTGCTTGCATGGAGAAGAACCGGCGAGAAGCTCCATGGCTACTCTTCAAATCTTTTGGTCAACAATATGTTTTTGTACCATAGACTCCCTGTTTATTTTTTTATCATTATGTAAAATTATTTTATTTCTTTTTCTAACAGCAACCACAAATAGTACTGCTGAAGGAGGGGACGGACTCGTCGCAGGGCAAGCCACAGCTCGTATCAAACATCAATGCCTGCCAGCTGGTGGTAGATGCTGTGAGTTCAATATTTATTCTCATTACATATTTGAAGGTAAGGTGAAAGGTGAAAGGTGAATGGAGCCATGTCAGCGTTGATGGGCAGTAAAAGTCTGAGCAAGAATGCTCGAGTTGAGTGTTCGATCGATGTGATCTAGGTAGTTGGAATGTGGTCTTCCTCTGCCTCTTCACACACATTGTATATCTGTTTCGAGTGCTCTTGACATTCTCATCCTGGGTGCCCGATTGATGTGATGCAATATTAGAAAGACATGGAATGACTTGTGTTTTCACCTGCCAGGTACGCACAACCCTGGGCCCTCGTGGTATGGACAAGTTGATTGTCGACCACAATGGCAAGGCGGTCATATCCAACGATGGAGCCACCATCATGAAGGTAAGGTCCTCAAAATAATGCTATTGAAAAAACTTTGTAAGGGATAACTGAAGAGGAGGGCTGGAGGCCTATTTATGGTACATAGATTTATTAAGGGTGCCAAGAAGACTGGGTGGCAATGCTGATGCACTGAGCGAAATTCTAAAGGAGTTTCCTCATCGTGAACCCTCAGGTTGTGGAATGAGCTTCACATTGAGGTTATCTCTGGAGAGTGCAGCAGGGTCGGCTGCGCGCGAGCGAACGGTGTTGCAAGCGTCCATAGGCGGCGGTAACCGCTTACCATCAGGCGGACCGCATGCTTGTTTCCCACCAGTGACATTTATATAAAAATTATAAATATTCGCCAGCCCTCCTGTCACCGGCTTAGATACCAAATCAAATCAAATCAAAAATCTTTTATCCAACGCAAGGGACACGGGGAACACTTATTGAATGTCACATACTTACGCTAAAGTTACCACCGCTTACAAGGAAACCTGTCAGGAGAAGAAACTGCGAAACAAACTCTCCTTTTTCCTTTTTCAACATTGGTCTTCTTTTATTTAGTACATACATTTACTTATTACAATTATTAACGTCGTACTGCCACCAATTTACATAAAACCTTAACGAATAATTATTCCAGCTCCTCGACATCGTCCACCCAGCGGCGAAGACCTTGGTGGACATCGCCAAGTCGCAAGATGCTGAGGTATGAAATGTATCTTTATATTTATCTCACGCCTTCCCATAAAAGCCCCCAAGGTGTGGGCAGTGGTAACACCTTATTTTCACTGGAGATATTAAGGTGCCAACGTGACAGACGGCGAGTCCATCGCGGTTACTCCTGTAACATATAGTAAGGATGAGTGAAGAAAGATTGACGAAACAGTTATACCATGCGAATGTGTGTGGAAGAGGCAGAGGAAGACCAGGTCCCAACTACCTAGATCACATCGATCGGACGCTCAAGGACGGGAACGTCAAGAGTACTCGAATCCGACGAGCATGTATGAAGAGACTGATGAATGTGGACGATGCGAAAGTGGTATACTAGTCTAGAAAACAGATCAAAAGTACCAGAATAAGGATTTACCAGCCCAAGACCAGTACATTAATCTCTGGTCGACTTCTCATTGTCTATGATTAAAACCACGGATCCAATTTCCTAATTGTTTTGAGGAGTAACTTATTATATGAACTCCGTATTACCTTTTTAATTAAAGCTTTCTTTTTTAAGTGTACAGTCATAGTATGGTGTTTCCAGGTCGGTGATGGTACTACGTCTGTGGTCATCTTAGCTGGGGAGCTGCTGAAGAGGTTGAAGCCGTTTGTGGAGGAAGGTATGTCTTACAGTTGGGCGTTGGGACTTATCGTGAAGGGATGAATATAGGCGGACGAAGCAGACGGCTTGGTTGCCACCTTAGTGGTATTCAACGCTGTGACCATGTGAGCCAATGATTATAACGAACGGATCCAATTACTGAAATGGTTGTGTGGATACGATAGTAGACATGAGGCTTCACTCAAAAGAAACAGCTGTTTAATACCACTACGGCAAGGCATGCAGCCTTGATGGTATACCTGAGGGCAGGTATTTGTGTGATGAACACAAGTATACCTTAGTCTTGGATGTCCTATGTATTTATGTATATATATCTATCTATATAAGTAAATATACCGTTGTCTAGTTACCATAACACAAGCTTTGCTTAATTTGGGACTAGGTCAATTTGTGTGGAATTGTCTCAGGTATTATTATTATTATCATCTTCGCTCTGAAAGAAGATGTAGTGACAAAAATTTAGAAAGGTATGCTGAGATGGTTTGGCCATGTCGAGCGAATGAATGAAGAACGATTGACGAAAAAAGTGTATAAGGCGAGTGTGAATGAAAGTGTTGGAAGGGGTAGACCTAGGCGGACGTTTCTAGACCAAATTTCCAAACGTCTTGAAAAAAGGTCAGGTCAGGAGTACCCTAAACCGAAGAGCATGTATGAAGAGAATAATAAAAGTGGACGAAGCGAAAGAGGTATGTAAGGATCGTAGCAAATGGAAAGAAGTGGTCTCTGCCTACCCCTACGGGAAAGAGGCGTGATTGTATGTATGAATGTATCTTCATATAGAGATGGGGGTTCATCATGTCTAAACCTTTGTCCCAGGTGTCCACCCGAGGATCATAGTGCGCGCCGTGAGGCTGGCGGCCAAGCTGGCGGTGGACAAGGTCAACGAGCTGGCGGTCAAGATCGACAACAGGTCGCCTGAGGAACAGAGGTGGGTGCTCATGAGGCTGTGGATGAAGCGACTTGAGAGGAGGCGAAGGAGAGCGCTCTCCCTCTTCTAGAAGAGTCGCCGTAATGATCTGTATGTATATCTGTAAGTCTAGTGACCTGGGCTCTTAAGTGACCCGGCGTGGTGGTTTGAAGTATAGGGGTATAGTTTTATTGCCTATCTATACTATCTAGCTGAAGAGTTTGTTTGTTTGTTTGTTTGAACGCGCTAATCTCAGGAACTACTGGTTGGAATTGAAAAATTATTTTTGTGTTGGATAGTCCATTTCTCTAGGAAGGCTTTAGGCTATATAACATCACGCTACGACTAATAGGAGCGAAGCATAAATGAATAATGTTGCCAGAACGGGAAATAAAAATCCTTTTTGAGAGCTTCCGTTGAGTGCGCTGCGTAAACGGTTTAAGTTACACAAATATCATGTATGAGGGAATTGTTCTTCTTTAAAAGTTCTAAAAAAAAGTCCGCAACAGCATATGTCTATCTTTTAAGATTGACTCACTATAACCTTTTTTATGGCCAATCAAGTCCACGATGGGCTCCTGAACTACTTAACCGATTTCAATCAAATTTGCACACCGTGTGCAGTTTGATCCGACTTAAACTACGTCTGAGAAGAAATTCAAAGCCGTATGTATAGTCATGCTGGAGGATGCTAATATACCTCTGGCGGAAAGTGGTTGTGTGGGTATTACCTATACACCTCTGCCTACCTCTTCGGGGACCCTTGTGGGAAGGCGTGAGGATATATTATTTTTTACAATACAGTAACGACCGACTGTCAGAGGCCGGTGCCAATGTTTTCTTTGGAACAAAACAAGCTCATCCTATTGGCACCGAGTCAGCTGATGTTAGTTGTATGATCGCTGTCCCCAGGGACCTGCTGCGCAAGTGCGCCATCACAGCGATGTCCTCGAAGCTCATCCACCAGCAGAAGGACCACTTCTCCGACATGGTGGTGGACGCCGTCCTCTCCCTGGACGCTCCCCTGTTGCCGCTCGACATGATTGGTGACTACTTGGCTATTAAATTGTCGGCCGACTGGTCTAGTGGTTAGAGCTCCTGACTGCGAAACTTGAGGTCGCGGGTTCGATTTAGAGATCGCATTTTTGAACTGACTCATCACGAAATCTCAGGAACTATAAGGCCGATTGACTTGAAATTTGGTAGAAGTATTCCTTACGCGATGTAGAGGTCAGCTAAGAACGGATTTTATGAAACTCCACCCGCAAGGCGTTAAATAATAAAAAAACACGTTATTCAACCATTGCTTTTTATGGCTCGAAGTACCAATGTTATCTGGGAAAAACAATTGCAAGAGAGTCGTTCTTCACTTGTCTATATCTATATAAGTAAACTAGCTGTCCCGCCCAGCTTCGTCCGGGTCGAAATGTAATATATATTTTGAATCTAAACCTTTCTCGAATCCACCTGAATGTTTTATTGTAGCGCTAGTTCTTTTTAACATTCCTACAACCACATGCCGCTGCGAAGTGTGATAAACTCCTTGAGCATCCCAAATGTTGCAGGCATCAAGAAAGTGTCCGGAGGCGCTCTGGAGGACTCGTTCCTGGTGGCTGGAGTGGCCTTCAAGAAGACATTCTCGTACGCTGGCTTTGAGATGCAGCCCAAGACCTACGACAACTGCAAGATCGCTCTGCTCAACATTGAGCTCGAGCTGAAAGCTGAGCGGGACAATGCCGAGGTAATAATTAATACTCGGGACAATTCCACACACATTGACCTAGTCCCAAATTAGCAAAGCTTGTGTTACGGTAACTGGACAACGATATATTTACTTATATAGATAGATATCCTCATCCCTTCCCACAAGGGTCCCCAAGGGGTAGAGGAAGCTATACACTTCTGCCTACGCGCGTGTAAGCTATCCTATCTTTCAAGTTGGATCAAACTGCACACGGTGTGCAAATTTGATTGAAATAGGTTTAATAGTTTAGGAGTCCATCGCGGACAAACAACGTGACGCGTGATTTATATATTACTAGCTGTGCCCGCGACTTCGTCGGCGTAGACAGCTTTTTTTACCTTTCGTAAAAAAAACTTTTTTTTCAACAAAAAGTATCCTATGTTACTTCTAATACCTCCGAGAATATGTGTACAAAGTTTTATGATGATCGGTGAAGTAGTTTTTACGTGAAAGCGTAACAAACAAACTTACATTCACATTTATAATATTAGTAAGGATATTAAGATTAAGACTAGGTAAAAACACCGTATTCAAAATATAGGCAACTACTTGGGACCCGAACCCGTGCGGTCACATCGTGCCTTGTAGTCCACTGCCTCAAAATAGGGCCAAAAAAAAAAATATTTTTATGGTCTATGGGCACTTATACTACGTAGGAAAATGGGCCCTTCCAACTATAATAGAGAGGAGATTGTTAGGGCTCGCACCCTCAACAGGGACCTTAACTGGACGTTGCCAATGATTATAACAACGGATCCAATTACTGAACTCTGTGAGGATCAATGTGTTATGAGGCGACTTTATGCACGCCCAAGCGGGCAACGAGTCCTAAAGGGGTAGGCAGAGAGAATAGACTGCCAGTTCTCTCTAGAGATAGCTCTTTCGCTTCGTCCACATCAGAGATTTGATTCCTTTTGCTGACAATGGGATGGGGGGGTAAATACGTACATAATTATAATCACGTCTCTGTCCCGTAGGGGTAGGCAGAGACCTACGACTTTCCACTTGCTACGATCCTTACATACTTGTTTCGCTTCGTCCACTTTCATTATTCTCTAAAACTATATATTATGTATATATAGGAGATCCCATTTGTGAACTGACTCATCACGAAATCTCAGCAACTATAAGGCCGATTGACTTGGAATTTGGTAGGAGTATACCTTACGCGGTGTAGAGGTCAGCTAAGAACGGATTTTATGAAAGTCAACTTTTATTTAAAAACACGTTTTTAACTATTGCCTCCATAGGGGAAGCAATAGTTGAAAAACGTGTTTTCTTTTTACATTTTCACTCGGGCGAAGCTGGGCGGGACAGCTAGTAATTAAATAATAGTAAAAAATCTACTTCCGTAATACTTGAATGGCCCCAGTATCAGCGATATGATGATTAAGGTGGACGTTATGTATATGAAAGTGTTATATACAAGTGTGTATAAAGCTTATGTAAAGAGAAACACTATACGTTCTTAGTTCTAATGGGTGTTTCAAAAGTGTATGAAAATAAAATAATATTGTTTTAAAAAAAAAAAAACAGTATATAATATTGCCATATAGAGAATTTGGATTATTTTGTTAGGTTAGGGTGTTAAATAAATATAACAAAATAATATTTTGGCACCACTAGCGTCATCTATTAATTTAGTTGTGAACTAATGATGTATGATTCTGTAATGTAATAATAAAAAGTTGTTAGTTGATTGCAAACCGCCTATAGCGTTTTATCAGAAAGAAGGTGTCACGTGTGTGTGTGGGTGTTTGGGTGTCCAGGTGCGCGTGGACAACGTGAAGGAGTACCAGAAGGTGGTGGACGCCGAGTGGCAGATCCTGTACGAGAAGCTGTCGGCGCTGCACGCCAGCGGCGCGCACGTGGTGCTCAGCAAGCTGCCCATCGGGGATGTCGCCACGCAGTTCTTCGCGGACCGGTGAGCACCTGGGGGCTGAGGCTCTCCACCAGCTGTACGCTGGAGGGGAACATCAGAGCAGACCAAGGTTGCGCCTGCACTGCGATACCATACCACTTATACGTCAGGACGAGAGGAGGCGGCGTGGCCGAGAGGTCACAGCACTCTCCTGGCACGCAAACGGCGCGAGTTCCAATCCCGACTGGGTTGAGGAGGTTTTAAACATTTAAGTGCAGTGATTAGTCTCACCACGAGCCTTACGGTGAAGGAAAACATCGAGAGGAAACCTGCATACGTCTGAGAAGACATCCAAAGGCGTATGTATAGGGTGCGTTCCACTAAGCGCTCACTACGACCACACTCACGACCGCAGTTTTCCCGTTCCACTTGCTTGTGAGCGCTACTGTCGTAGACTCAAGTGGAATGGATTTTACGGCGTCTTAAGCGAGGTGGAATAATACAAACGGCGTGTTTGTAAACAGAAAGCAAGAGATTTAAGAGGTTAGGTTAAGAGTTCTCTCTAGACTGCTTTTTCGCTTCGTCCACATTCATCAGTCTTCATACAAGCTCTACTGCTTCGAGTACTCTTAACGTTCCCGTCCTTGAGAGTCCGATCTATTTGATCCAGGTAGTTGGAACGTGGCCTGCCTCTGCCTCTTCTTGCACACACTTTTGCGTTGTATATCTGTTTCGTCAATCTTCACTCATCCTCTCTATATGTCCAAACCACCACGCCTTCTATCATCCTCACACCCCTGTCCGCCCCTGGCTCCCCTTGGGGGCCGGAGGACTTGAGGTATACTCGTCCCCCAGCGACATGTTCTGCGCGGGCCGCGTGCCCGAGGAGGACCTGCGCCGCACTCAGCGCGCCTGCGGCGGGGCCGTGTTGTCCTCCGTGAGGGACATGGCCCCCGCCGCGCTGGGGCTGTGCAAGCACTTCACTGAGCGACAGATCGGTGGCGAGAGATACAACATCTTCACAGGTCAGTACTGGGGCTAGGGGGGGGGGTGGCGAGACGTAGGCCTCCAGCCATGCAACCCTAGGTGGGATTTTTTTTTTATTTTTCTCGTAGCGTGTTCCGGGAACTGATGAACATGATAATTAGATGGACACAAAGCATGTTTATATTAAGTGTGAAATTATGTATTTTATTTGTATCATCTGTTGGTAGTCCTAATGAAATAAATATATGAACTGTGGCCATAGGCGGCCAGCCAGCCACTTGTTTGGGGCTAAGGGTTAGGTTAAAGGTTGTTTATTTATTTTGCGTCTCTTTCGCAAGATCGTGGGTTCCTACATCGACCTAGTTTAATTTAGACAAAAATAAGTTAATTGTTATGTCTAAATTTAACTAGAATATAAATTTAACTAAAGGTATTACTTTGGAACTGAAAAGGTTTATATCAATCCCCTTCCGCGAACGCTCAGGCTGTGGAATGAGCTCTCCGTTAAGGTTTTCCCTGGAGAGTACAGCATGGAGGTCTTCAAGAAGGGTGTGGAGAGATTACCTTTAGTTCATGCTCTCCTGGTACATTCTTAAAGGTGTTCCCTAGAGAGTGCAGCATGGAGTTCTTCAAGAAGGGTGTGGAGAGATTCCTGCAGGGTCGGCAACGCGCGAGTTATACACCTGGTGTTGCCTGCGTCCATAGGCGGTGGTAACCGCTTACCATAATTTTTACCATCAAAATAAGAGATCAATCACTGTACTTAAATTTAGAAAATTGCTACAGTTTGAGTACTCAAACCTGACGGGCATGTATGAAGAGACTGATGAATGTGGACGAAGCAAAATAGTTATGTAAGTGTAGAAAGAACTGAGGCTCTACTCTCTGCCTAGCCCATGAGAGACTGCGTAATGTGTGTACTACAGTCGGGCTTCAAACCTGCTGTACTGTTGATCTTTTTGTGCGACTACTCGAACCTCTCGGCCACCACGAGACTACTGAAATCCTGTCCTCCTGTATCCTAACTCCCCACCCTTCCTTTCCCCCAGGGTACCCCAAGGGCGAGGAGCCATCAGGTGACAATTGAAGTTTACATGTATTGTAGTGCAGTAGTTGTGCCCCAGGACTCATTCACATGCTTAATTTTATATATCCTTCCTCCTAGCCTTCCCACAAGAGTCCCCGAAGGGGTAGGCAGAGGTGTATAGGTAGTACCCACACACCCACTTTCCGTCAGAGATATATTTTAGGTGCCAACGTGGCAGATGGCGAGTCCATCGCCGTTACTCAAGCACGACTATACATACGCCTTTGAATGTCTTCTCAGACGTATGCAGGTTTCCTCTCGATGTTTTCCTTCATCGTTAAGCTCGTGGTGTGACTAATCGCTGTACTTAAGTTCAGAAAAACTCATTGGTACAGTCGGGATTCGAACTTGCGATCTTTCTCACTCGCTCATCACTGGGCTACCAGGGCTCCATGGTTATTATCAAAATCTTAATATATATAAATCACGTGTCACGTTGTTTGTCCGCGATGGGCTCCTAAACTACTTAACCGATTACAATGAAATTTGCACACCGTGTGCAGTTTGATCCAACTTAAAAGATAGGAATAGGACTGGCGAATATTTCGCTCAGCGAATCAGCATTGTCATACAACGTGGCAATGCCGCCAGTCTTCTTGGCACCCTTCCGCGTGACACAGATTTGGGACATTTATTCTATTTATAGTTAGTTTATATTTATTATTACTTTCTCTTGTATACATATAAAAAGATAGGATAGCTTAAATCACAATTGGACCCGATAGGTGGCGCTGCGATCGTGTTTCAGGAAATGTAACTTTTTCACCCGGGCGAAGCTGGGCGGGACAACTATACCCATAATAACCATATATCCTCACGCCTTCCCACAAGGGTCCCCGAAGGGGTAGGCAGAGGTGTATAGGTAATACCCACACACCCACTTTCCGCCAGAGGTATATTAGGTGCCAACGTGACAGATGGCGAGTCCATCGCCGTTACTCAAGCACGACTATACATACGCCTTTGAATTTCTTCTCAGACGTATGCAGGTTTCCTCACGATGTTTTCCTTCACCGTAAAGCTCGTGGTGTGACTAATCACTGCGGCGGGACAACTAGTATCATATAATTATGTATAAGTCTTATATATATATTATGTCTTAGTGTGAAAATCTATCTCTCTTTCCATACATAACAATGACTTTAATCACCTGGTCCCCAGGATGCCCTGCTGCCAAGACATGCACCTTGATACTGCGAGGTGGAGCGGAGCAGTTCCTCGAGGAGACTGAGAGGTCGCTGCACGACGCCATCATGATCGTCCGACGCACCATCAACAATGATGCTGTTGTCGCTGGTGGGTATACCTGCCTCGTACTCCCACCCTCAAGGGTCATGGTCCTTGAACCTCAGATGGCCAGGACTGCACAAGAAAGGCTGTGAAGTCCGGATTGCCAAGTATTGCATATGACTAGGATAAGGTGTCAGCTTGTCATCAGGCGGGGTTGTATAGTTGTTAGACTTCCACCTCTTCCATGAAGTTATAAGTTAGGTTAGAGAATGGTGTTTGACGGGCAATATCGACGACTGTCTGGTCGAGCGGTTAGAGCTCCTGACTGCGAAACTTGTGGTCGCGGGTTCGAATCCCGATGAGGGCAGCTATTTGTGTGATGAACACGAATATTTGTACCTTAGTCTTGGATGTCCTATGTATTTATGTATATATCTATCTATATAAGTAAATATATCGTTGTCTAGTTACCATAACACAAGCTTTGCTTAATTTGGGACTAGGTCAATTTGTGTGGAATTGTCCCAGGTATTTATTAGTATTATTATTTATAATTAATTTTAATTAATTAATTAATCCATTTATTTCAGGCAACACAATAAAAGTACACGTACAAATATAGAGCCCATAAATATATACCTTAACCTAACATACATACAAACTTCATTACAATATATACCTTAAAGACTAACATACATTATTAATGAAATATATCCTTAGGGTTTTCCGCTCTTGCGCGCATCCCTATAACGCCGGTACACGATTCCTGCAGGCCAGAAATCGGATTGGAAGAACATGTCACGATGCTTTGCAGGCACCTTGAGGACGTACGATTTGAAATTCGTAATATCGTACTCTGCCAATGTCACATGGGATGCGTACACTCGACTAGCGCCCTCTAGGTGCAGCGTATGGTACTCGAATGGTGTCTGACGGGCATTATGTTATCTGTCGGCAGGCGGCGGCGCCATAGACATGGAGCTGTCGCGGCACCTGCGCGAGGAGGCCAAGCGCGTGGCCGGCAAGGAGCAGCTGCTGCTGGGGGCCGCGGCGCGCGCGCTGGAGGCCGTGCCGCGCCAGCTGTGCGACAACGCGGGCTTCGACGCCACCAACCTGCTCAACAAGCTGCGCCAGAAGCACCACCAGGGTCGGTACACACTACTCGCCTCCACACTACACCTGCACCACCTACAGGACGGGCTCTGCCTTGTCTAGGGTCACAATATTATATTTCGCATGGGCCTAGATGGCCACTTATACACACATATAATCACGCCTCTTTCCCGTAGGGGTAGGCAGAGACCACTTCTTTCTACTTGCTGCGATCCTTACATACTTCTTTCGCTTCGTCCACTTTAATTATTCTCTTCGTACATGCTGTTCGGTTTAGGGAACTTGTAAAACGTCGAAAAAGGTGCACGGTTCGGGTTGGTCGTTTGCATGGAGAAGAACCGGCAAGGAACTCCATGGTTACTATCTTCAAATCATTTGGCATACAATAACAATATTATTATACATACATATCATCACGCCGAGTCCCTAACGCGGTAGGCAGAGAGTATAGAGCGCCAGTTCTCTCTAGACTTGCATAACTCTTTCGCTTCGTCCACATTCATCAGTGTCTTCATACATGCTTGTCAGTTTCATGTACTCTTGACGTTCCCATCCTTGAGCGTCTGATCGATTTGATCCTGGTTTTTGGAACCTGGCCTTCCTTTGCCTCTTCTTGCACACACTTGCTATTTGGTATACAATAATAATATTATTATGCTACTGCATTAGTACTTCAGTATGGGGGAACAGTTTAAGGGTCAGTTGTCTTTGTGTGAGATGTCCACAATATTATTGTTGTTACATCTATATAAGTGTGTATATCAGTCGCCGATACCTATAGTACAGGCTCTGCCTAGTTTAGGGTCAGTTGGTTTTGTGTGAGATGTCCACAATATTATTGTTGTTACATCTATATAAGTGTGTATATCAGTCGCCGATACCTATAGTACAGGCTCTGTCTAGTTTAGGGTCAGTTGGTTTTGTGTGAGATGTCCACAATATTATTGTTGTTACATCTATATAAGTGTGTATATCAGTCGCCGATACCTATAGTACTGGCTCTGCCTAGTTTAGGGTCAGTTGGCTTTGTGTGAGATGTCCACAAAATTATTGTTGTTACATCTATATAAGTGTGTATATCAGTCGCCAATACCTATAGTACAGGCTCTGCCTAGTTTAGGGTCAGTTGGCTTTGTGTGAGATGTCCACAATATTATTGTTGTTACATCTATATAAGTGTGTATATCAGGCGCCGATACCTATAGTACAGGCTCTGCCTAGTTTAGGGTCGGTTGGCTTTGTGTGAGATGTCCACAATATTATTGTTGTTACATCTATATAAGTGTGTATATCAGTCGCCGATACCTATAGTACAGGCTCTGCCTAGTTTAGGGTCAGTTGGCTTTGTGTGAGATGTCCAAAATATTATTGTTGTTACATCTATATAAGTGTGTATATCAGTCGCCGATACCTATAGTACAGGCTCTGCCTAGTTTAGGGTCAGTTGGCTTTGTGTGAGATGTCCACAATAATATTGTTGTTACATCTATATAAGTGTGTATATCAGTCGCCGATACCTATAGCACAGGCTCTGCCTAGTTTAGGGTCAGTTGGCTTTGTGTGAGATGTCCACAATATTATTGTTGTTACATCTATATAAGTGTGTATATCAGTCGCCGATACCTATAGTACAGGCTCTGCCTAGTTTAGGGTCAGTTGGTTTTGTGTGAGATGTCCACAATATTATTGTTGTTACATCTATATAATTGTGTATATCAGTCGCCG
>JACCPG010006606.1:0-76185 GCA_016069955.1 Drepana arcuata | reverse complement strand
CCATCGTATCTCTGGATATCATCACGCAGTATCTTTTTTAGTTCAATTTATTAGTGACGTGGACACTAGTCCTTCAGTATACGTTTGGAAATCGAATTAACTTTTATACACTTATTAACGTTTAAAAGCTATGGTGAAACTTAACAGCTTCTATGTCGCATATAATATGTGATGTTATTTTTCCGATTTAGGTTAACCAGCATGAGGATTCCTGCATTAAAACGTCTAAAGTGGGGGCTATGACAACTCTGCCGAAGACCTACATGGTATTTCTAGCACGATTTTGACACGCACATATATTAACATAAAGAAACATAATTTAATATTTTGATAAACTCCAGCTAAAGGTCACGTTATCAAAGCTATATTACAACTTAAAAAAAAAGAACATACATATTCAAATCCTGTTTGCTGATCCTTTTAAAATAGCTACTTTTAATGGGCGGGTATTCAGAAACTTAAGTACATGCCTTAAGCCCGCTTTATTATTACTAACCTAACTCCAGTAATTGCGAGGTAATGAGGTAGCAGTCCTTAATAATGCATGATGAAAGGGAAGAGGCATGCACTAATTGTAGTGATTTAAAGCGTGGGTGCCATCACAACAACAAATTGTAACATACATATCGTATCACTCCGAGTCCCTCTCGGGTAGACAGAGAGAGTATAGCGCCAGTTCTCTCCAGACTAACATATCTCTTACACTTCATCCACATTCATTCGTATCTTTGTACATGCTCACAAGTCTCCACTATTCTCAACGTTCCCATCCTTGAGTGATGTTGTAAAAGATTTTGGAAACGTTAAAAATAAAAATGGGTGTGTGGGTATTACCTATACACCTCTGCCTACCCCTTCGGGGACCCTTGTGGGAAGGCGTGAGTATATTAAAATAAATCATAATTCATGAAAAACACTTGTGTAAGTGAAAAAGTGAAAGAAATTACACTGTATATAATTATATAATACCCCTGGTGCTACCAGCGTTCATAGGTGACTAGTGTAAAAATAAATCTTATAATCCTCCTAATATGTATGTATAAATGCGAAAGTTTGTGTGTGTTTGTACCTCTTTTACTACTTTAAAGTACTGGACGGAATTGGATCAAATTTTAAAGAAAGATTATTAGTGGCATAAATATATAATATATCGAGTATTAATACATACATATTACAGGTAAAGCTCATGGTGTGACTAAACACTGTACTTAAGTTCAGAAAAAACTCATTGGTACAGTCTGGATTCCAACTTGCAATCTGTGTTTAAGGCAACTACTAGAACCACTCCGCCACCGCGGCTCAATAGCGGGCATATCTATCTACTTGTATGACTTTTGACAAAAAGTACCCATTAGTTCCACTATAGACCTGTCCTAACTACTGAATACAGTAGAAGAATAATGCCATTAATCTACATCGATAGCTAAAGTAGCCGACGGGCGTGTATGAAATAATTAGTAACCCGCCTCTGTGCAGACATAACACTACACTTTTTACACGACATAAGTCCTAACTTACACACACAAGGTTTAATATCAATGCTAATTCCCTGGGCAAAATGCGTTCCAGTCTGCTTGATGTAATGTTTAGCATTGGACACAATGTAACCAATTCTAGTATAATACTAATATTATAAATGTGAATGTAAGTTTGTTGTTACGCTTTCATGTAAAAACTACTTAACCGATCATCATAAAACTTTTTACACATATTCTTGGAAGTATTAGAAGTAACATAGGATACTTTTTATTGAAAAAAAATATTTTTACGAAAGATAAAAAAGCCGTCCACGCCGACGAAGTCGCGGGCACAACTAGTAATATTATAAATGCGAATGTTTGTGAAGATGTTTGTTCGGTTTTCACGTCATAATTGCTGAATGAAATTGGATGAAATTGGGCATAGAGATAAGTTATTAGCTGGATTGACATATAGGATATTTTTTATTCCGAATAAAGTCTTTATTTGGAACTAGCTGTCCCCGAGACGTCGTCCGCGCGGAATAATACACGGAAAAATACATATTCTTGGATTTCTAAATAAAAGTAGCTTAAGTTATTCCTTTTTACATCAGCTATGTGCCAGTGAAAGTACCGTCTAAATCGGTCGAACCGTTTCAGGGATTAGCCGTAACAAATTGTCAAAAAGACAAAAATGGAAAAACAAACAAAATATATATACACAAATATAGACACTCCAACTTTATTTAACTGTAGGTATAGACAAAAAGTCCTATATCAAAGTAACATTTACGCGGGTAACGGGCGCGGTACTTCAAGAAGGGTGTGAAAAGATTCCTGCAGGGTCGGCAACGCGCGAGTGATACCCCTGGTGTTGCAAGCGTCCATAGGCGGCGGTAACCGCTTACCATCAGGCGGACCGCATGCTTGTTTGCCACCCAAGTCGTATAAAAGAAAAAAAAAACAATTAGTATCTTACTTAATATTATAAATGTGGAAGTTTGGATGTTTGCGGTTCTTTCACGGCCAAACGGCTGAACCGATTTGGCTGAAAGTTGAAATAGTGATAGCTGATGATAGATGATAGATGATTATACCTAGGAATAGGACATAGGCTATTTTTTTGATTTTTTAAATCCTGAAAAATTCATATTTCTATAATGCTCTTTCACGGCACAGCGGCTGAACCGATTCTAACAGGAAAATTTCCTAAGCTACTTTTTCGAACTCCAAGCGGGCGAAGCCGCGGACATAAGCTAGTATAATAATATATGTATATGTGAATAGTTCAAACAACTTCGACATAATAGGAAAGATACTCAAAAGAGATTCCAAAGTCGTAAAGAAATATAATTTATTGCCAACTCGCCACTGTGTGCCATTAAGTGCAAAACTTTTTAATGCGAATTTTATGGGTCGCATCAATTCATTGATTTTCAAACGTAACGGCATGTCTAATGCACGTATTGTAAAATGAGCTGCAAGGATTTTGTCTACCAAAATGTTTATATGAATATATTTTTCTTTTGAGGGTGTGTATGTCACTCCTAAACAGCTGGACTGATTTTAATTTTATTTTCTGTGTGTCTTCAGGTGAATTCGAAAATGGTTTAAATTCACAATTGGCGCTGCGGTCGTGTTTCAGGAAATTAAATGTTTTCACCCGAGCGAAGCATGGCGGGACACCTAGTATAATTATATTGCCTTTCCCTTCCATAAGCTGTAATAATAATACTACATTAATATATATAAGTATAACACAAAATTAATTGACCCTAAACTAGGCAGAGTGTGGTACCGATACAAAATCTTGTCTGTTTGTTCCGGCTAATTGGCAAAACGGATGAACCGATTTTCACAACACTTTCACTGGCTTATAGTTAATGTTATAAGGAGCTACTTGGGCTACTTTAACTTTAAGTAGAGGAAGTAAGGGTAACAGCTCACTATGTAATATAAATGTAAGTCAATTCCGCGTCTGTCTGTCTCTTCGCGATAAACACATATTCTAGAGAGTGATTAGTCACACCACGAGCTTTACGGTGAAGGAAAACATCGAGAGGAAACCTGCATACGTCTGAGAAGAAATTCAAAGGCGTATGTATAGTCGTGCTGGAGTAACGGCGATGGACTCGCCATCTGTCACGTTGGCACCTAATATAGCTCTGGCGGAAAGTGGGTGTGTGGGTATTACCTATACACCTCTGCCTACCCCTTCGGGGACCCTTGTGGGAAGGCGTGAGGATATATATTTTCTTGCAGTTTTCGCCAATATGTTTATTGAGTAATTGATAAGAAACCTAGAGGTGTATCATTTATTACATATTACGTAAATTGATCCTACGACACAGAATAAACAAAGAATAAACCTTGGGACAATTCCACACATATTGACCTAGTCCCCAACTAAGCAAAGCTTGTACTATGGAACCTGGACAACGATATACATACTTATATATATATATTTTATTTATTTATACATAATTAGTACGGCTAAAAATCCAATTACACTAATTAGTAATTATAAGAACCTCATTCATACACTCTTCTCACAATACTCCATACATGCCGCAATGAAAGCCTTCCATCCGTCCGCAAACACGTCACAGTCAGGGTTGGACTTCAAGAGGGCATTGAGTGCAGTGAGAGTGCGAGGTACAGGGGAGTGTGCACGTGATAATATATACGTGCATATAATATATAATGTATAAATAAATATAATGATATATAGATAGGTATATTCTTAAATACATAAAACATCCAAGACTAAGGCCCGTAATACCCGTGTTAATCACACAAATATCTGCACTCCTCATGTTTTGCAGTCAGGAGCTCTGATTACTGACCAGACGTCCCTCGAATAAGCAACGCGATGCCAGGCCGGGTCACTTACTGACTAGAAAGACAATATAGTTTAACTTAATAGAGCGCACGACATCGATTGTTTTACAATGTGAACAGTAATTCTACAATAACAAGTTGGTAATATTATATAGTGTTTCCACAGTTATCTCGGATTGTCCTACAAATATTAGATGTTTCTCAAATAACTGCCACGTATGTTTAATAAATAATACGAGCAGCGAGCTCGATTTACATTAAACTTGGATAATGTTTGAATGGCTGTGTCAACATCGGTGTGAGTGTATATACATTGCACATCTAACATTTACAAATTGATACGTTTAATGTAACACATATTCTCGTTTCGTTGGTAAAGATTTTTTTTCATTAGGTACTCTCGTAGCGAGAGTTCTGGGAACTGTTGCTACATAATGGGGCAATGACGAGACAGAGCCCCCAGCCAGTCACTGATGTGCAAACACAGCTAAGGGCACCCCCTGTGGGGTACGGACCTTACTGGAGTATAGTAAGTACTGGAGACTGGACTGATACGTTGTTAAAGACATGTTCAAATACTTCTTATACAACTCGGTTGATTTCGTTTGGGAGAAGAAACGAAACGAATCACAGCGCCATTTATCGGGTTCAATTGTAAATTAAAACACAGCTACTTAATTGGTCGTGTCGTTTTCGAGGTTTTCCGAGATTTATAAAGACTAGCTTTTAGAATTTTATGTGGTTGTTACAGTTATTATTGGTAATAAAACTGATTGTGGATAAGAAAAGTGTATACAAGAAGAGGTCGAGGTAGATCACGTTCCAACTACCTAGATCACATCGATCAGACACACAAAGATGGGGACGTCAAGAATAATTTAAAGCGACAAGCATGTATGAAAATACTAATAGATGTGCATGATGCGAGTGGTCTGTAAGTCTAGAGAACTGACACTCTGTGCTTCGTGGGGAAACTCGGTGTGATAATATGTATGATTGTACGTAATTATATTCATGTACTACTTTAATAGTTTTGAGACAAATATAATATATTATTTGATTAGATCTTCTTACAGAAAGTGGCAACTTAAGGTAGCAATTGAAAATAGAACAATGACAATCAATAAATCAAATTACGGACATTAAAAAGTAATTATATAGACGTGCTTGAGTAACGGCGATGGACTCGCTATCTGTCACGTTGGCACCTAATATACCTCTGGCGGAAAGTGGGTGTGTTGATATTACCTATACACCTCTGCCTACCCCTTCGGGGACCCATGTGGGACCGGGAAGGCGTGAGGATATATTATTATTATAAAAAGTAATTAAAAAGTTAATTAAAAATGGAAGCGATCACTTAGACCTATAAACTCATCGATACATTCTCGGAAAGAACTCGCGGACCTCACTAAATGTCATATAGTGGCACACACTTTACGAGGCATAATGACCTAAATTGTAATCCTGGAAGCTTTAACGACCGAGCCGATGTGCGATTATGATATTTCGTGATCGTTTAAAATCGACTTTAAATCAAGATTAGTAAACTAGCCAAGAACTTTTAAATGAAAAGGTGTATATCAAATTTTACTGGCGCAAGCGCTCGACGTTTTAACGCCGGGCTTCGACAATAAACCGCTTATTAGAATTTTTTGTTATGGAATAAATGAAAATACATTCACGACAGTTATTGCCCAAGATCACCTTTGAGTCGGACTCAGGTTCACTCTGAGTCAAGCGCGAAATCTAATATTTATAACAAACACAAAAAACAATTCATGAATAATATTTTTTTACACTATTTTCCTCTTCGTCTTCTATATCATACCTGACACACATCTGACATACGTCTGGAAAGGAAGTCAAAGAAATTTTGACATCTGTCACTTTGGCATCTAGGTAATAACGAAAGTTCATTATAATAGTGAGGTTCCATAATCAAACTGTATCTCTAAAGTTTTTATATTTTGTTCTTGTCAACGGTTACGTTTATAAATTCAAGTAACATGTAGCATCACCATCCTTTCAGCCATATCATCGTTTAAATATTTAAATTATTGTTTATTGTTCTTTTTATCTTGTTGTCGAATACAACGACCTTTTTAAAAACGACCGTTTTTACAAAACGAGACCGCTAACAGTAAGTCTTCTGTCTTCGACTTGCCTGATGACCGCAACAATAACAGTTTCAGCTCATTAATGCAAACAATACAGGATAAATAAAGCAGACCAAGCCATAGTGTAATCAAAATGAATTACGACTCAATCCAACAATATGTAGTTTATCCACATACATTTCAAGTTCAACTCGGTGTAGTTTTTTTTTGCACGCGCAAGACTTTATAGTCCACCTTAGAACGAAGTCGTAAAACGAACTTACGAACGAACCAAGAAAGTGCCAATCACAACACGATAGGGCTCGTAAAAACTGTGAAAATATACCACTTAAAATTAATGCCGACGAACGTAAATTACGAGTTTGCATACGGAGGATCTGTGGATTCCTATGAAATTTAATTTAGCCGCGATATATTAGCAGTATTGCATAGTTTAATCAGGGAAATGTTGGTTAGTGTGCAAGTTATACGAACTCGCATAAAAGCCGGCCGTAAACGGCGCATCCACTTACTTTTATGGTCTACGTGGTGGATGTTTCGGCGAATATCCACCTTACCATAACTCAATATGGGAGAAACATTAACGCTGTTATTGTATAACAATATTCATGGGAGAGTGATATCCTCACGCCTTTCCACAAGGGTCCTAGAAGGGGAAGGCAGAGTTGTATAGGTTTGTAGTTGTACCCACACACCCAGTTTCTGACTTGATACTGACTGACTTTCTGATAGATAGCGAGTCCATCGCCGTTACTCAAGCACGACTATACACACGCCTTTAAATAATAAAGAGCCGTGGTGGCCGAGTGGTTCGATCAGTTGCCTGCGACGCCAAGGTCGCAAGTTCGAACCCGGCTGTACCAATGAGTTTTTCTGAACTTAAGTACAGTGATTAGTCACACGGTGAAGGAAAACATCGAGAGAAAACCTGCATACGGCTGAGAAGAAATTCAAAGGCGTATGTATAGTCGTGCTTGAGTAACGGCGATGGACTCGCCATCTGTCACGTTGGCACCTAATATACCTCTGGTGGAAAGTGGGTGTGTGGGTATTACCTATACACCTCTACCTACCCCTTCGGGGACCCTTGTAGGAAGGCGTGAGGATATAAAAAAAAAATCTTTTGTATTCGTCAATTCATCAGGCGAGATCGATAAATAGTAAGGGACTCGAGGTGATGTTACGAGTGTCTTTACTTGCGAGTTGATGACCAATGGTAGGGCATCTGCGGAGACGTGCCATCCTTGCATCATATTAAATAGGTTAATGGCAAAGGTAACCCAGGCTCCAGTAATCAAACGTACACAAGAAATACTTGCCGGGAGGATTTTATGTCGATGCTAATAGAAAAGGCCTTGGTTTACTCGCGGCGTTGAGTCTACGTTACTACGATAGATTTGTCGCAAGTTCCTACTTGTTAGCATGTAGCAAGAAAACTTACGTAGCTACTAGCGCCATCTGTGTTCGTATACACTTCTCATTAGAAAAATCTAAAAACTTTGCATGTTTATACTTTGTAATGTGTGTATTTAGGAATAGTTATAATTAAGTTAATATAATATAATAGTCAAATTAAAATTTGACATAATATATTCCTAAATTAGTTTAAATATATTTTTTCTGATAATCTTAGACGAAACATACGTCTTTGAACTTCTTCTCAAGTGTATGCAGGTTTCCTCTCGATGTTTTCCTTCACCGTAAAGCTCGTGGTGTGACTAATCACTGTACATTTAAGTTCAGAAAAATAACTCATTGGTACAGTCGGGATTCGAACTTGCAATCCATGCAGATGACTGCTCGAATTACTAGGTCACTACGTTTTCAACTTATTTTTATATATGTACCTACATCTCACTGGCGTAGCTACCGGAGCCCTCGGACTCTGACTACCATATTGAACTAGGTACTGAAAATTTCTCCCACATTCGGAATATAAATAAACTAGATTCCATACGATTTTAATAACTTAGTTTAATTTTTTAATTAATATAAGTTACTGTTTGTTTTTCGTTTTTAATTTTATTATGGAATCGTCTGTATTATTACGTATATAGTGAAGTAAGACGAATTTGGATTACGACAAATCTGGAGTACGTTGAATTCGGTAAGCGACGAATACGGAACAAACGATTTTAAATAGTTTAGTTGGGGCCCTAGTCTATTTTTTGCCCCGGGGCCTTTGGTTACCTCGCTACGCCACTGATACATCTTCACCCCTTTCCAATCGTCCTCGAAGGGTAGGCAGAGGTGTATAGAACCCACATACCCACTTTTCGAAGTGCCTGCGTGCAAAGTGGCGAAGTGGCCCGGATCTATGATTTTTGGCGCGACAGTTAGTCTAGTCGTCTTGCGCTCTACTCTCTCTGCCAACCCCTAGTGCGACTCGATGTTATGTCTGTATGTATGTCATATGTTAACTGGTACTAGGGCGATGTTTAACTATTGTATTCCAAGCCATAGCGCCTCAATAGCTCATTACGGCCGGACGAAGGTACCTATAAACTCTACACTTACAGCTTTACTGGTCATTTCTCCTTTATACCGCCATATTGAGGAAACATGCCATAAACTGTATAGCTTCTAACAATTTGTAAATGCAAGAAGTGTTTTTCTATAAATATGCTTTGAAGGTCATCCCCTAACGCTGCATATCCTAGTCCTATTATTATTAATGCGAAAGTTTGTGAGTATGTATATTAGTTACTCAATCACGAAAGAACGGCTGAACGGAATTGAATGAAATTTGGCACAGAGAAAGATTAAAATTAAAGCTGGCTAATGATTTTTTTTCGAAAATAAAGCTTGATAAAATTATACTAATGAAATCCATTTTTACGCGGGCGAAACAGTAGGGCACACCTAGTTATAATATAAATGCGATAGTTTGTGAGGATTTTGGAAGAAGTTTACGGATCTTGGTTCACGCTAGAACGGCTGTGGTGGATATAATATAGCCTAAAGATAGACTAATATGGATTAACTCATACATAGAAGATAGTTTAATCCACTTAAAAACACTACCGATTATTCGAATTCGAATCAAGCATAATCCAATATATATCTAACATCTAGTTTTAGTGGTAGCAGAGCGGTTTAAGTAGTCAGTTCCAACGCCAATATGCAAGTTCGAAACACGGTGTGAACATTTTAACTTACGGTGAAGAAAACCGGAATACGAACGAACGAACACCTAGATAAAATAATCCAGCTCAAAATCAGACACTACTAAGTTCACACCATAGGGAACTGACGTGGGAGGTAAGCAAATACCATAAAACACCGGTGTGAAGGTAGCACCTATCGATAAGAACAATGACAGAGTCTATGTTACTAAGCCGTGGTCACACAGATGCGAGCGCGCAATTGTTTACGTTGCAATCACGTGCGCGTGACCGCACCGGCGCGTTATTTCCAAAACAATCGCACGCCACAGCATCGGGGATCTGACTGCTGAAGCTTTGAGCGTAGGGCACATTGGTTGTAAGCTTTTAATTATAATTTTATTAAGAACTTATAATAAATAATAATATATATAAATAATTAAGAATAATATTAATATAATAATCGTGACAGGCGGGCTGGAACATATCTCGCTCAGAGAATCAGCATTGCTATCCAGCGTGGCAATGCTGCTAGTCTTCTTGGCACGTTGCCTCGGGATATCGATTTGGGACAAATATTTTATCTGTAAGTAGTTAGTTTCAACTGTTCTTTGTAAATATTATTAATAATAGAACTTATTAATTATAATTAACTATAAAGCTTCTTCAGATACAGTAGTACTCTTAAATTTAAAAAGACTTTATCTATACTAATATTATAAAGAGGAAAGGTTTGTATGTAAGAATGTTTGTAACGAATTGGCTCATAAAGTTCTGGACCGATTTGAAAAATTCGTTCACCATTTTAATGCCACATTATCACTGATTAATAAAGACTATTTTACTTGTAAGAAAAATATCCAAAGATGGTTGCCTGTAAAGTCGGTTTTACGGGCGAAGATTTTACGTGACAACGTCTTTTTATCAATTCGAAAATCAAAACATTTATTCAGATCGAAGGTTCAAATTTTTGCTAAATAAATTTGAAATTAATGAAAATTTGTAAAATAATAATTAATTAATTAATTAATTTTAAACTAATAATTTACTTAACACTATCAACATTTATCAATAGTATGACATAACCTATAAACGCATTCGGCGGGCCTCTCTCTCGTTCGGTGACTCATCGTAACGTTACCGGGCGTTACACTTTTTCATAAGTGACTCCCAGCCGCAACCTAATTTAAGACGTTGTCACGTCAAAAATTAAATTTTATGCCAAAATGTTTAATCAATAAATGTCCACGCGTGCGCAGCCAGGACGGGCCGCTATTAGGTCTATATTTTCACGACTGCTCACTAAGATTCCCGAAGGGCTAATCTGAGGAATACACTCTTTTCATCTGAGATATATTTCAGTTCCAACGTGACAGATGGCAATATAAGTCTTGGAATTTCTTCGACATTGTGTCTAATGAAATGCATGAAAAGATCTATGAGGTGAAGCCAAAAAAAGCCGCGCAACGCTCTACGTCGAGGGTATTTGCTACACACCGCTGGCTAGAAAAAGTTCTCGGAACTCCAGCTACGAGAAACAACATAAATTATATATGGATGAATTGAAAGAGCTATGTAAGTCTAGGCAGATGCGGTCTACTCTCTCTGCCAACTCCACGAGGATTCAGCGTGATAACATGTGTGTATTTAATTGAATGTAGCGACACATGTAGCGACTTTGGCTCGTCAATAATGTATTACGCTCAGTGTACGTCAACTTCAGGCGATTAAGTTGAAGCTGCCTTACTGGAAAATACGTTTTTGATGTATTAGAAAGTAGTTATTTACTTTTAACCAAATACAGGTTCTTCGCCAATTAAATTGCCTTTTTTATTAACTCACTTCGTTCTTCGAGTTCCTGTGGTCTGTTGTATATTCGTTTCGAATTGAACTATAGTCGCCAGCATTCAAAAGGCAAAATGAAAATAAAATTAATATTATTTCGTTTCCAATGTGACAATATATATGAGATACAGGGTACAATTATTGAACGTCACATTCTTAGCAAAAAATTACTCTTACTGTCATTTCAAAGAGAAAAAACTGTCAGGAGAAGAACCTATATACATTTAGTATTAATTAATTGTTGGATTTTAGACGGGTATGTCATAGTTTCGTTCTCTCTGCCTACCTGCGAGTGACTTGTACGTTTGTATATATAATAATACCGGGTATATATATATATAGATATAAATATGTAAATAGCCCGTTCGCAAAAGAACTATCTCCACAGAATTATCAACAACGTAATTTGTAGTTCGTCATATTGCGTGCAAATGTCCCGGCGGATACGAGACTCAGTCGTAAACTGCGATAGTAATTATTGCTTTAATTTTCAGTTGAGCACTTAATATGTAGAAATGCGTAACGTATTGTACTTAGTATATATATGTAGATACAATGAGGGTTATGTAAGGTCATTGATATTTTTTTTTGTTGTTCCTCTGACATGATGATCAGAGACTTTGTTTTTCAATATTTATTATTTATCTTTTCTTCTTTTGTCGTTAATGAGTACTTGTTTTATTTTCTTTTCGAGATTTTTCTTGTCTGTTTTCTGTTGCTGATATTTTCTTATTTTCTTCTGTTTTTATCTTTTTGTGTGTTTTGGTTCTTCTTTATTTGTTTACTTATTTGTGTGTTTGCTATTACTGTTATTTATTTTTCTTTATTATTTGTTTTATTATTGGTGTGCTGTAGTCAATGAATTCTGCGGTCATTGATATTGATTAAGAATATGTCGAAAGTCTATAAGACTACTAGAAGTCTGCCATACCACTTTTCTGTTATAAAAAGGTATTCTATGTATGTATGTTTAGCTGATGAATGTGGATGAAGCAAGGAGGTATGTAATGAGAGAGATAACTGGCGCTCTACTCTGCCTATCTCTTAAGTAATTCTGCATGTCTGCTCTCTCATATATAAAATCACTAAGTTTGTAAAACAGAATCTATTTATTTTATTTATTTATATAAGGCTACTTACATACATACATATCATCACGCCATGTCCCTAACGGGGTAGGCAGAGAGTATAGAGCGCCAGTTCTCTCTAGACTTACATACCTCTTTCGCTTCGTCCACATTCATCAGTCACTTCATATTTGCTCGTCTTCTTAAATCTTTATTCACTAATCTTTTATTCTTTATATATTTCTTCTGTGCGTGTGTTTGTCACTGAACTCCTCCTGGCATACGCCTGGACCGATTTTAATGAAATTTTCTGTGTGTTCAGGTGGAATCGAGAATGGCTTAGATTCACAATTGGATTGGATAGGTGGCGCTGCGATGTGTTTCAGAAGCTTTTATTATATAACCCAAGCAAAGCTGGGCGGGACAGCTAGTATAAATATATATATATATATAGTTTAATGTTGCGGATAGCGGATAACCCAAGATAGCGGAAGAGTAATAATAATGAATTTAACGCGAGTTAAGTCGCGCGATACAGCTTTTCGCTAGCTTCACTCGATCTGATAGAAACCCTTTACATTACACAGTAGATATTGATCAGTAAGTTAAATATTAAACTAACAGAACGCCATTGCCATGTGTAAACCCACCTTAACAATTGGCCGTAAGTCGTTTTGCGTTGATTTAAAATCATGTTTGTTGCCTCACATCCGGAGCGACCGCGCGCGATCTAATTCGCATTTACGACGCTTGCAATGTAACACCAGCTTTATATATACGTTCTACAGGTATTCAAATGTTAATGTATGAAATCTTATACTTTTCCAAGCTATATCCTTATGCAAGCTATGTATAATGGGGCATGCAAATTGATAATAATGAATTGTCCTGTTAGAATAACTAATAGTATAGCTTAGGTGATGAAGGAATGCCACAACACACCTAAGGTTAGAGTAGAATAAGATAAAGATTTTGCGGTGAAGGAAAACATCGAGAGGAAGCCTGCATACGTCTGAGAGGCAATTCAAAGGCGTATGTATAGTCGTGCTTGAGTAACGGCGATGGACTCGCAATCTATCACGTTGGCACCTAAAATATATCTCTGGCGGAAAGTGGGTGTGTAGCTCTACTCTCTACACTCTTCACTCTACAGCTCTGCCTACCCCTTCGACGACCCTTATGAGAAGGCGTGAGGCGTAAATGAATGCAGACAACAAATACACGTCTTTTTGAGTGCGATCCAGTCTAGATCTAACCTTGTTTGTAATGTTTATCTTTTAAGATTGTCATTTGTTTTGTGCGTTAAATAAATAAAAATAAAAAATTAATACTAAATGTGCTCGATGGTTTCGACCCCGTAAACTTTTATGTTATTTGTGTATTTCCAAAATTTTACATGATAAATGTGTTTCCAGCGAATAATCTATCTCTGTGCTAAATTTCATCCTATAATACAATTCAGTAGTTTGCGTCATAAAGGAACAAACATCCTCCTAAGCATATCCTCCAATTCGTCTATGAATTTCTTCCCAAACATATGACAAGTTTCCACGCAATGCTTTCTTTTCACCGTAAAGCTCATGTACAGACATATCATCACGCCAAGTCCCTAACGGGGTAGGTAGAGAGTATAGAGCGCCATTTCTCTCTAGACTTACATACCTCTTTAGCTTCGTCTACATTCATCAGTCTCTTCATACATGCTCGTCGGTTTCGAGTACTCTTAACGTTCCCGTCCTTGAGCGTTCGATCGATTTGATCCAGATAGGTAACGCAAAGCTCGTGGTGTGATAGTCACTTAAAGTATAGACCACCGGAGTTCCAACTTGCAATCTTAATTTTGCAGTAGACTACTTAAACCACTCGGCCACCAAGGCTCTTTAATACGTATTTATAGTACTGTTTATATTTATGTATTGTGTCAAAGGTTCACAGTAAAAATTGCTCGTAAAATGTTACGATTGTGACTTCCAAAAGAACAGCTTTGTAGCAAACAGTACGTTACACTAACGAAGTTATGATTAAATTGTGCATGACGACAACTTTATGACATCGAGATGTAATATTTATTCATGGGTCTACTGAGGTAAGTGGCTGGCGACATCTGGTTTACTTGTATTTTGTACTGGGAACAGGGTTAAATTTATTTGTTGACCTAAAAGTATTGTTGAGATTGTGACCTATTAATTTTATTAATATTGGGTGTGATTCTAAATGAAAAAGGATGTTGAGTTGTTTGGACACATAAAAAGGATGAGTGAAGAAAAATTTACGAAACAGATATACAAAGCAAAAGTGTTTGTAATGTGTTTGACAAGTAGCCTTGAATTCGCCACCTGAGTCAATGGCAATAAATATGCCGGCGAAAAGAGGGTTTGTTGAAGCACTGCCTATCTCTTCGGAGAGCGTAAAGGAGATATTATAGTCTGGCAACAATTTCCGCATTACCCGCAATTGTTGGACGTACCCAATTAGCCATACAGCAACATTGCTAACCGCCTGTCTCAAGTACTCTCGTCTTTATACAAGTACCACCCGTGGTGATAAAAAAACGACTTTGCCTAACTTGTAAGCCGTCCCTTTACGTATAACGTGTTTTAAAATCCCCTAGTCCAGTGGTTCTCAAATGACTTTCAAGTTACGGGTGGTTTTACTCTCACACCGAACAGATAACTTGTTACTTATTAATTATTTTTAGACTCACTAGTAATTGTTGGTTCCAAAATAGGTTTTTTTTGGAATATAATAAGTGGGAAACTTAATAAAGAATTATACCAATTAAAACTTTCACATATGAAGTTATAAACCGAAAAGCAAAATTAACATATTTTTATATATATTATATATATATATATATATATATATATATATATATATATTATATACAAAATTAACGGCTCAAATACATACGTCATTGTCATTACGAAATAAGTGTCTACAAGAAATTATTAGATATATAAAAAATAAATTATTTTCATATCGATTGCTTTTCATTTCAAAAATTACTCATGAATCTTTCAAACTTTTTTTTTTAATTCATTTTATTGAAAGTTTGATGAATTGTGTGAAGCATCTATATGAAAAAAGATAATCAAATTGAAAAAACCACCAATCATTTCTAATATCAGTTTGACATTGTCAAATTTTTATTACATAACTAGGTGTCAATCAAAACGTCAGTGTCGACTGCCAGTAAAAAAGACAATTTGCTAAGGGACAAATTCGATTCGGCCTTTCAAGCTTAGTTATGGCTAAGTATGGTAAAATGACAGAAAAGATAAATCACGTTTGAACTTAATAGCTATTGTTCCTTTGCGTCCAACGCAAAACGTCGTAGCAACGCATGAATTTGACTGAATGCAATATTTTATACTAATATAAAAGAATAGACTGTTTGTTTGAACTCGCTAATCTAGGAGCTACCAATCCAACTACAGAAATATTTGTATATTAATTTAAAGTGATTAATTTAAATTAACCAAGGAGCCAAGATAGTTGGTCAATAATTCCAAGCAATGGGTGAATAGCGTTCAGCTTAAGCAAGAACTCATTATTTTAAATTTGGAAACAAAATACATTTTTTGTTCTCATTTATTTAATAAGAGATAGGTACGAATGGTTGATTAATATAGTAGACACAAATTATATAGTTTTAGGTTGAATGCTTAACCGATTACAGTAAAAAACGAAATATACCAAAACGTGTTGGCTTTTAAAGTTTGAGAACCGCTTCCCTTATCGTAAATCAGATTCTGAAGCGGCGATACGGGTTCGCGACTTAATTACCGTCGGCATTCAATGGGCCCCACTTGTCAAAATCGTGTCCGTTTTTATTATGTGGAACTTACTTATTGAGTGACATAAAGTACTAACCTACATGTCGCGCCTAAAGTGTCACGTATAAAGATGGAATTTTAAAGCACATTTTTTTTTCGATAAGATACATTCCCGACGTGGATACTAGTGCTTTGGTCGCATACATTTTGAAATACATAATTGTTTTTTTTTTAATGATATTTTAAAAAGGTTAAGTTTATTAGTTTGTTCGTTTTGATCTCAAGAACTTCTAAGCAGATTACAAAAAATATATTTGCAATAAATATAGGTCATGTATCATCATAGTGAATTTGTCTACCCTTAGACCACCCAAGACAAATTTAGCGCTTAATGAGGGTTGAACAAACCCGGAAAGAACAGAACATAGATTAACTTAAATACTCATTTTAAAATAAATCAGGTCCTGTGCGAAGATCTACCCGTTATGTTTTAGATGTACCTAACATTTAATCAGATTTCAAATATTTTTTACCCAGGATGTGGGTCTGTGTAACAGTATCTTGGCGAACCCTAGTTCTGACGATATAATTTAATAAAATTGTATATGCGTAGATTTTAAGTGATTTTATTTTATATCCAGGTGTCCTCACGTAGTGACACAGTCGCTGTGCGACAAAACTCCTATAATAAATAGAAAAAAAAATTTTTTTTTAGTAGAACAGAACTTTGTGTGAGCGATGTATGCCCCAGTTAAGATCTACCGTGTCCCAAGAACAAGAGTCTGAGGCTATACAGATTGAGTAACCCACTCACCTACTTGGCTCGGACAAAGATAAGTCACGTCGATCACAATATAAAGCGGTCCCCATCAATAAAACGTGTCTTCGAAGTGACGGATTAACGGCCGGTTAAACGTTAACGGCGCGAGTAGTCTATTGACTCCTTAACTCACATTCAAAGAGGACATTGTAAGCATTTTTATAGCGCGAGTAACACCCGTGTCCCTTGAAAACCGTGTCCAAATCAAGTTAAAAATAAATAGAATTTAATACATGAAGGTTTGCTTGTTCTCAAATTTTACAGCGGCGAGATTAGGCGCGACGGTTTAAAATGTTGTTCCTTTGTCGCTGGATTTTCATGAATTAACTGTGACTGAAAAGGAAATATGCTCGTAAATACGCGAGAATTATTGTCAAAACTGTTAACATACACATCTTTACCTACAAATATTACAAGCGTCGATTAGGTTGGACAGCGCGCGAGCGATACCCCTGTTGTAAGCGTTCATAGGCGGCGGTAATCGCGTACTATCGGACGAATCGTTTACTTGATTGCTACATTTGTTGAAGTATAATAATGAAATGAGAAAGTGTATGAGGATGTCTGTTCCTCACGCAAGAACTACTGAACAGAATTGGGTGATATTTCGCACAGAGATGGATGTATTCTTAGCTGAAAAACCGCATAGAGTTTATATCCTCACGCCTTCCCACAAAGGTCCCCGACGGGGTAGGCCCACCCACCCACTTTCCGCCAGAGATATAGTTTAGATGCCAACGTGACAGATGGCGAGTCCAACGCAACTCAAGCATGACTATACATAGGGTTTGTTCTAAAAACTCCTTAAATAAAAAATCTACCTATTAAATCAAATTTTACGCGGACGAATCCGCAGGGCACAGCTAGTAACATAATGAACAGGCAGTTTGTTTGTTTGTTGGAACGCGGCAACCTCAGAAACAACAAATTGGATTTGAAAATGAACTTTTGCAAACATTTAAGTTACGTTAAGGATGCATACAGTAGGTATAGTAGGATACTAGAATATGGCACCTCCCATCTAGAAAAGGTACTGTTTCCGAGGGAGAACAAAATAGCTTTCGGGATGAAGTAGGGGTAGTGTGCAGGTATGGGCAATCAATAATTCTTCAAGTGAGGGATCTGAAAATTTACTTATTACGATTATTGTTCAGTTGCTAGAATAACATTAGCCTAAGTTACTCCTTATTACGGCTATCTGCCAGTGAAAGTCCGGTCAAAATCGCTCCAGTCGTTTCAGAGATTAGCCGTAACAAACAGACAGACAAACAAACATAAAAAAATGCAATTTTAGTACATATACGTATCATGAAAACGTCAAGAGTACCTACTCCAAACCGACGAGCATGTATGAAGAGACTGATGAATGTGGACGAAGCGATAACGGTATGTAAGTCTAGAGAGAACTGGCGCTCTATACTCTCTGCCTACCCCGTTAGGGACTTGGCGTGATGATATGTTTGTATATGCAGTATCATGTAAACATTCATATGCATTTAGTAAAAGCGGTTATTTTAATATTACAAACAGACACTCAAATTTCATTTATTTGTATTTATAGTTATCTGAGTAAGCCGCGGTCAAACGCAGGTTGAAAATATGTTCATCATAGTCACTAGCCTGATGCATTCGCTATAAGTAGCGTTGGTACCGGGGTGTTTTTCTGTACTTAAGTACAGTGATTTGTCACAGTGACAGTATAGTATGATAAATAAGTCTTTCTTGCTCATAATTTCATACTCAGATGAGGTACTTAGGTTGAGCTTCGGCACACCTCGCAATGACTTCCATCAGACTTTTTATTCTCGTTTTTAAGCATTGGCGTTGAATCTCGTATAACTTGTTTTATTGAGTTCGGTTATCTTTATGCATATTTAAAATTAAAAGGCGCTTGGCGGGCTCATGTCAGTCAGACTCGAGACCTCCATTTTAAATACAGTTGTATTTTCAAAAGTATTCCCTTTGATTGCAATGTTGAGATTTTATACCTACATAAATAATTCTGTTAACTTGTAATAATAATAATATATTATATCCTCACGCCTTCCCACAAGGGTCCTCGAAGGGGTATATTGTGATGTGATGAGCGGTGGTCAAATGACACCGACAATCGATTGATCGCTATTATCATATGATCATTGGCTATGGTTGTAATGACCTGTCATTACTGTCGAGTCCTTGGCAAGAAACACATACAATTGCTTTCGATATAAATTAAACGTTAATAATTTTGATTGACGGAATAAATTCACTTATGAACTTGGTTCGCGGAGCAACATCGAGTTGTTTTTAACCTTCGCTATGGAAAAGCCAATCAACCTTCATACTCAACTAATTATATTTTAAATGCGAACGTTTGTAAAGATGCTCGTAGCTCGATCACGTCAGAACGGCCGAAGGGAATTTTTCACAGAGTTGTCACATTTCAATTTAATCTAGATTACTGTTAGTAGAGCGAGGTACAAAATCGAGTATACACATACTGGATTTAACGAATTCATTTGGTGATAAACATAGATATAATAAACTTTTTTTTTTAAAGTTTTTCTAAACTTAAGTACAGTGATTAGTCACACCACGAGCTTTACGGTGAAGGAAAACATCGAGAGGAAACTTGCATAGTCTGAGAAGAAATTCAAAGGCGTATGTATAGTCGTGCTTGAGTAACGGCGATGGACTCGCCATCTGTCACGTTGGCACCTAATATACCTCTGGCGGAAAGTGGGTGTGTGGGTATTACCTATACAACTCTGCCTACCTACCCCTACCCTTGTGGGAAGGCGTGAGGATATATTACCTTTAGTTTATTTTATCTATGGTAATTAGAATAAAAAAAATTGATAGAGGCCGTAGGCTATTACCATGTAACTTGACAAGGGAGTGGAGCCTTAAATATACATTTAACGCGAGTGAACTCACGGGGCATAGCTAGTCCAGCCACCAGGGCTACGTTTGTCATCAAAGCAGCGGGACATTTGACCAGAAGCATTCAGGTTTGCTTCGGAGCAAGCACCTGTTAGTAATGACAACACCCAACCGCCTGCTCCAAGACGTGCAAGTCACAAGCGATAGCGTTACTAAATAATTCAGAAAATATACTTTTTTATGGCCTGTTTCATGCATAGTTAGCTTTGACCCGTGGTTTCACCCGCGTACAATTTACAAAATACATTAATAGTTTTTTAACAAAAAAAACGTCAATTTTCCGGACGTTTTCTGTAAAAAAGTATGTTTTACCTACTTTTTACGCGAAAGAGTAACAAACGTACTCAGAAAATTTCACAACTATAATATTAGTAGGAGGATTGTGTATAAATATACATATGTATATACATATCACGTATCTGAATATATCATCACGCCGAGTCCCTCACGGGGAACCCAAACAGAGTACAGCGCCAGTTCTCTCTAGACTTATCTATATATATCTTTCGATTCATCGACATTAATCAGTGTCTTCATACTCATTCTCGTTAGTTTGAGGACGTTTGACGTGAGTATCGGATTTAATCTAGGTAGTAGGAACATGGTTTTCCTTTGCCTATTTTTCCCCACATATAAATATAATAATAGGTAATCCGCTATCTGCTTATGGCAAGGTCTTGTTTACTAGCAACATTGTTGCAAACGACGGAGCCGCCGTGGCACGATGCCACCGAATACGGACCGGAATGTCATCCACAAGCGATTATTTTTAATCGATGAAACGGCCGGCTTCTCGATACATCGCAAGTTCACGTAGTAAATACTTTAGTCTATTAAATGTCAATAAAACGAATTGTAAAGTATTGGTAAACAATTGTCAGGTAGGTCCTCTGCCTCGAACGTAGCGACTCTTCCACATGTTATCTGCCAATGGTAGGGGTGCGATCCTGCTGGCATTCAGCTTTTGTGTGATAAGAGTATTTAACCTGTGTCTAGACAGTGTAACATTTACCTAAGTATGCGTTTGACGACCGTCTGGTCTAGTGGTTAGAGCTCCTGACTGCGAGACTTGAGGTTGCGGGTTCCAATCCCTCTGAGGGCAGACATTCGTGTGATGAACACGAGTATTTGCGCCTTAGTCTTGGATTTCCTATGTATTTATGATCTATCTATATAAGTAAATATATCGTTGTCCAGTTCCAGAACACAAGCTTTGCTTAATTTGGGACTAGGTCAATTTGTGTGGATTTGTCCCAGGTATTTATTATTTAATATTCATATTCATAGCCGTGGTGGCCGAGTGGTTCGAGCAGTTGCTTGCGACACAAAGATCGCATGTTCGAATCCCGACTGTACAATGAGTTTTTTCTGAACTTAAGTACAGTGATTAGTCACACCACGAGCTTTACGGTGAAGGAAAACATCGTGAGGAAACCTGCATACGTCTGAGAAGAAATTCAATGGAGTATGTATAGTCGTGCTTGAGTAACGGCGATGGACTCGCCATCTGTCACGTTGGCACCTAATATACCTCTGGCGGAAAGTGGGTGTGTGGGTATTACCTATACACCTCTGCCTACCCCTTCGAGGACCCTTGTGGGAAGGCGTGAGGATATATTATTATATAATATTCATTATTATCTACTTTTATATACCATACATAAGCAGGTTTCTTCAAGATGTTTTCCTTCGGAGTATAGCTCGCGGTGCGATCATGACTGTGTAGTTCAGAAAAACTTGGCACAGTCTGAGTTCGACCTTGCAATATGACGTTGCAGGTACATATAAAAACACTATATTTGAAGTATTCAAGTAAATAAGAAATTACTTTGTGAGCGTACGTCAATTAGATATTTATTTATTTATTCTTACCAACATCTATCATTATCATATAATCGACTTTATAGGGTACAAACCTTGGAACAGTGCGTGCATTAATCAAAATATGTAATTGCACTCAATTGGATGCGATTTTTGATTTCACACTGACACTGGCAACACTAAGAGTTCAGTTGAAAGATGCGTCCGAGCAACATGAGACTTGAAGCGAACTTGCTGGTAGACGTTGATTGGCATTTTTTGTGGTTTGCTTAATGGGCACACCCAATAAATTGTGTATGTTCTACGATATATATCAAGATGTATTTAGATTTTTCGTACAAACGTTGATATCCTTTGTGCTATGAATAACGAGCCTATGTCTTCAACTGATATTCAAGCTATGGATAGTTTAAGTGTTGTGCTAGCAGTAGAAGCGACGCATCCCCTTTTTCCTTATCGTCTGCTCTACAATTCTAAGCTCTACATATTCCATATTAAATACATACATATCATCACGCCGAGTCCCTAACGGGGTAGGCAGAGAGAGCCCCAGTTCTCTCTAGACTTACATACCTATTCCATATTAAATACGAATATAGGTGTATTTACGTTTTGGTACCAGACAGTCGTAAAGAAAGTCACAATTTCACAAAAGGCTCTAAATTTAATTTTTAAAAACGTAAGGCGGTTTCTTATCACCGTTTTCCATCACCGTACGTGACAAACCACTGTTTTAAGAAAAGTAACACGACGCTTCATTAGTAATTCGCCTCAAAGCTAAGTACTACATACAAACTGGTGACAGAACAAAAGCTAAACAACCATTAAAGGATATTGTCACACAAAGACATGAGTTTACGAGGTAAGAACAAAGAAGGATAAGTCATCGCAAACGGAGCACGTTGCAGCCGTTCCAGGCACTTTAGTGGGTAATTAAAACAATACGAACCGACCATTTTAGGTAAATACGGATTCAATTTACTTGATTAATGGTCCTACTACTCAAAAACCATCTCCTGCCTCACAAGTATGCCAAGTTGGAATCCTGACTGTACAAATTACTTTGAAGAAGCGCGGTTCCAAAGGAGTTTCCTTCCGCGAACGCTCAGGCTGTGGAATGAGCTCCCCGTTGAGGTTTTCCCTGGAGAGTACAGCACGGAGTTCTTCAATAAGGGTGTGAAAAGATTGCTGCAGGGTCGGCGGTGCGCGAGCGATACCTCTGGTGTTTCAAGCGTCCATAGGCGGCGGTAACCGCTTACCATCAGGCGGACCGCATGCTTGCCACACGAGTGGTATAAAAACTCATTGTATCAAGACTATCGGAGTTCGTACTCGCCACTTCCCAGTTGTCGTGAAGAAAATAACATACATACATATAATCACGCCTCTTTCCCGTAGGGGTAGGCAGAGACCACTTCTTTCCACTTGCTACGATCCTTACATACTTCCTTCGCTTCGACCACTTTCATTATTCTCTTCATACATGCTCTTCGGTTTAGGGTACTCTTGACCTGATCTTTTTTCAAGACGTGCCTAATTTGGTCTAGAAACGTCCCCCTAGGTCTACCCCTTCCAACACTTTCATTCACACTCGCCTTATACACTTTTTTCGTCAATTGTTCTTCATTCATTCTCTCGACATGGCCAAACCATCTCATATAAAGATAAAATAAAATCGTAATTTAATTATCACTTTGAATTACCTTACACATCACCTACAGTGTGCAAGTTCCAGAGCGTAGTACAGATCTGATAATTTTAATGAGAAGTAAAGTTGTACGGCGACGCAGAAAACTCCCATTTAAGGATATCGCCATTCCAGCAGAACCGGAAAAGGAATTGGCTGCGTATTTTTTAAATTTATTTTCTATGCAGTGAAATACCTTTCAAGATTCTTTTAACTTTTTAAGAGAAGTTATGAACGTTGTTATTTAAATTGTATGTTTTGAAGGCTTACTTGTTTTATATCTATCTAATAACTTAAGTAGACATGTTTTCCAATTGAACGGTCGTAGCAAAACACATGTTATTTTAAGGGTACCAAAACGAATAGCAAAATATAACAACATAATGGCCGCCATCTGCAATTTTTCTAACAAACCATAGACTACAAGCCATTATGTGCTAACGACGCCTACAGTTCCCGAGTAATATTCCAATCAATCATTAGTTCAGGTTTAATTTAACTGGCACTTGGGGATATGTGTGAAGATATAAATAGTTTACGATACCTCGCCAATGTGCACCGTGTTGATGGTGCCGTAAGGGTAAGTGTCCACTCGCTATAAACTCGCCTCTTAGTGCTCTTCTGATGTGAACTGCTAGACAAAACACTTTTCACGCTAACGCTATTCGATATCTATAATTTGTTTTTAACAATGACATTAGTTGGCGCTCTATACTCTATGCCTAACCCATTCTGGACTCGGCGTGATGATAATGTATGGTTGATATTAGCTACGGAAAAAGTAACCCACAGATAATTTAATTGCGATAATATCTGCGGGTAACTTATTCCACAGATAATCTAATTGCCATACAATGGAAAGCGAAAACGCTGCATGATGATGAAAATGATGTAGTCTAGGGAGGTTAACTATTTATTATATTAATGGACACTTAATTAGAGCTATTTGAAAAATGGGGAGCAAGAAGAGACTTGTGAATATAGACGAAACGCGTGAGAGAACTCGCTCTACACTGTTTATCCCGTAAGGGACTCTACGTGATATATATGTAGGTATATATATATTATATTTAAATAATATTGAAATACAATTAGAAGTATTTGTACCTTAATACACGTTACGACCTTATTGCGTCTACTTACAATTTAAAAAGTAATTGAATCATACTCAAAAATTCAAAAATAGAACAGAAACAAGTAGTTGACACCAGACTTCGAAAAACGAACGTAAACTTAATTTAAGTTGTTTCTACAATGTTTTTTAATAATGTGTACACAGCCTTACAATAAGTCCCCAGAGTTCCAATTTAACCTGGTGGTTGTGTGTAATATAGATAAATTTAAATACCAGAGACAATATTTTATGGCTTATTTTAGTAACGTTTTACGACTGGAGACGGGACCCACTGGATGAATGTCTGGCTAGATTTTATGGGGCACTACATACGTACTACGCCCTAGAATGTTCTTCGCTTCAATTGAGATTCACAATTACTTCGCTTATTTATATGAGCTTTTATTATCATTTGCCGATTCCTTAAGTGAAGCCGGTCACCGAGTTGTTCGTGGAGCAACTTTAAGATTGCAAGATTGCAAGTTCAAATCCCAAATTTATCTGAACTTAACACTGTGACTAATCACACCTCGCTTTATGACGACGAACATTTCTTGAGGAATGACCTAGACTTAGAAAGTCATGAGCTTGATAAACTCGACTACGATCTGTAACATTGGCATCTAAACATTTATAAATCGAAAAAAACATGTTCTTTTGCGATTTTAATTTTCTTTAATTATTATATTATTTACGCGCAAAATAAAATCAAGTTTACAAACAGGACGCGTATCAGTCCACATCAATGCAACCACATTAAAATCCAGAAGGTCAGGTTGTCGACCCCAATGGGTGCTAATATTATTTTTTAATATCAAACCCGGTAAGCTGTAAATCAATATTGCCGCTAGACTGTGGCGGGACAAAGGATCGCTGCGCAGCGCTGCATCTGCTAACCAATGTCAACTGTGACGTTTACGCGCGAAAAGTTTTACGATCCGCAGACGACGACGCGTCAAGCCAAAGTGACGTAATTTGGTCGACATAATAACTTAGTGACATGTCGACAGTAGAACTAAGTCGATAATGCCTTTAGCGCATTAAAATAAAATTGCCTGGTATTTTTTCTTGTAAGAAAAGTATTTCTCGCATAAAATAAGTATTTTTACTTATTTTATGCGAGATTTTATATTTTATATTTATAAGTATGTTTATACTATGAAGGTACGCAGCTTATATGACTTTGGACTTTTACAACATAAAGCGCAATAGCATCATCGAGAAGTAGGTAAAATTTTTAGGTACATACTTCTGATATGACAAATGCGAAAGTTTGTGAGGATGTTTGTTCGTCGTCACGCAAAAACAACTTAGGGAATTGGATGAAATTTGGCAAATATAGATAACATAACAATGAATTTACGCGGGTTAGCCGTTTATATTTAAATCTTAAATATTTTTATGTATCTGATCAGCTTTGAAATTTGTATGTGGATAGGTTCTACGTCACCGATTTAAAAAAATAACCATATTACTAAATCTGTACTGTATGTTTAATGCTTACACTATCAAAATATTATAAATTGCCAATGCAATTAATGTCGATATTGTTACGCATCGACAAATATTGTAAATGACAAACGGCAGGTTACGTCACTCAGAGGTTCAGTTTACGAGCGTCTCGTTCGTCCCCGTATTCCATTTTTAAATGGGTTCCCGCTTGTGGTAGGTCGTTGGATAAACAATAAAATTATTGTCGTGTCCGCCGACAAATATTTTATATCTTTGAATATACATTTTAGTGGCTATAATAATGTCCGACGTAATATTATCATGAATTGCAAAATTAAAAGCAATTTAACTTAAATAAATTAATCCAGCAAAAAGCTCAGGCCACTTGCAGAAAATTAAAAAGAAAGAAAATTTGTTTGAAAATTTTCCTCCGACGCTAAGTCTGCGTATAATTTACGAGTGGTCGGTAATAAAAGTTTTTGTTGCGAAAAGCGACGGGTACTATAAAACCTTCCGTCCCTTTCTAACGCTAGTTTACGATCGTGAAAATACGAGATGGCTATATATCGCGCCGTTAGTTTAACTACCGGCGCATGCAAGTGCTGTGAGCGTAGGAACGGTAGCCAGGTACTTTGCGGTTCTAACCTAGTCTGCTAAGCTAGGCAATATGCAAATACATTCCTAGTTTTAGGAAACCAGTTTATTTATATATATATAGGAGATCCCATTTGTGAACCCACTCATCACGAAATCTCAGGAACTATAAGGCCGATTGACTTCAACAAAGTTCGAATCATTACAGTACCAATGAGTATTCTGCACTTAAGTAGTGATTAGTCACTCCACGTGCTTTACGGAGAAGGAAAACATCGGGAGGAAATCTGCATACGTCTGAGAAGAAATTCAAATAGGCCTTTCATATATACACACATGTACACTTCTCATCAGAGAAATGGAAACACCTTGCCAAAACCAAACAAGTTTATGTTTTGTAAGGATTATCAGAAAAATGTGTATATTAATATTAATATATGTATATTAATTGTATATGTCGAAACTCGAGGGAGTGAGAGAGCGCGCGTGAGCGCCGACATCAATTTGGATGGGAATCGGATCGGCAGCACGCTCGACATCAGTGGGAGATGTTGTGGTACTTGGTTACTGGTGTTAGGTTCTGGGCGTAGGTCTCAGGCAATTAAACCACGAAGATACAATACGAGAATTGTATGTAGGTAATTAGCAATCACAAATTCACATTAAGATGTTACAAAGTAACATAACTATCAACAGAGTTGTGTGAACCAACGGTCCCGTTTGGAAGGACCGAACTGTATCGCTCACTGTAATCAACTGTGATGAACTGTGTCTAATGAACTGTAATCAACTGTGTCTAGAATCATCGCTCTCCAACATTTATAGTGTTACAGTTCCCCCTCCAAGCGATTCCGAACACGTGACTCGTTACGTCACGGCGTTCACACTCCACTGTTATAACAATATCAATTGAGTGACTATTTAGTATTCAATTATTGTAACAGACTACAAATATCAATTGAGTTACTAATTATTGTGTTCGACACAAATATCAATTGTGTTACTAATTATTGTAATCAACACAAATATCAGCTGAGTGACTTATTATTGTTAAATTATCGTAATCTACGACAAATATCAAAAGAGTGACTAATTATTGTTAAATTATCGTAATATCTCCGACACGGCCATACTGACGAATCACACGTCCTCGTGTGTATGTGTATCTGGTAACAAAACAAAATACAACTGTAGACCAATCTTAGCTCGGCCAACCTGACCATATAGAAAAGTCGCTCATAATTAAGTCACATGAGAAAAGATACCACAAGTTCGATTAAAAGTCAAATTAACGTTACAAAATCAGACAGAATTAATGCACCAAGTCATGACAGCTACAGACATTACTAGCAGTTTGCCAATAAGCCCGAGCCAGCAGATGGGTCAGTAACAGTTCGTCTCTCTGTTAAGCCCGACAACACAAGGGACAGTACCAGTTCGTCTCTCTGGCACGTGTACCCAAGTTCAATATAGTAGGCACTATCAGTCCGTCTGACCGATAAGCCCCACAACACAAGACATTACCAGCAGTTTGCCGATAAGCCCCAAAAACACAAGACATACCAGAATGGACATTGTCAGTCCTCCTCTCTGGTAAGCCATAGCCATACTTTGTGCAGTAATACATTAGTCTGTACTGGTGGATGGGCCTTCACCCGCATCCTCAACGTCTAACTCTTCACTTAAAACATCTAATTCTTGTGGAATCTCTCTTAAGTGATCATGGGCATACTTGTAAGTCCGTATAAAGACTTCAAAACATAGTGATCACATTCAAGTAGTAGTTCTTCAAAAGAACCTTTATACTTCGGATCAAGCTTCACTTGATTCCGTTCTTCACTTTTAATTGTGACTAAATCACCAACAACAATTTTAAATAGTTTTGCCAATTTTTTTATCAAAATAGGACTTCTCATAATTGACACACTTTTCTATATTCAGTACCGATTGTTCTCTCACATTTGCTACATCAACTTTGTTATAATCTGAACACAAAATATTAAGAGGTCTAGTTACCTTACACATCAAAAGCACTAAAGGCATCGATTTTATGTCACGGCTAAGAATAAAGTTTAACGCTAATTGAATATCGTATAAACCATCCTGCCATGACCTATCTGAAGTTTCATGAGAGAACATTCGGCACTAGTAAGTGAAAAGGAACAGGCCCACCGGAAATGTTTAGTTGTCCAGTTGGGTTGCCAATGCTACTCAGGTCAACTCGACGCTGGTTGCTAGTGCAGTTACTCGCTGCTCAGGTGTTGCCTTCGCCAGCGGAACCGCTTGCACTGCTGTTTGCTGGAACTATGCTTCCCAGCAGTGGAAGTAGGAGCACAGGTGAAAGTGTTAGCACAATGGCCAACATCACCATACCTGAAACATTTGAAAACGGACGCATTTGGTCGTGGTTAGAACACAGAAATTGAGTTAGCAGAATAGGAACGATCACATGACCTATTTACAATCCTCGAAGCGGCAGTCTGCACTACGATGTTCAGATTTCCCACACACCAAGCATCTTAAAGGGGTCTGTAAGTCTGGATCGCTTGAAGTTGGATGATTCATCGCTCTAAACAGGCTCATTCTTCTCGAAGTGAGCACAAGCTGTATTTCAGGGCTGGGCTGCAGCGCCAGCATATCCTTGACAGCACTGTAAAGATTCCTCGTCTCCTTCAGCTAGCGTTCCTTCAGCACCAGTATTTTACTTGGTGTCAACACTTTCTTTTGTGTAAGCCGCAGTTTGAGTGAGTCTGACAACCTCAGGGTCAGGGTCCTGATTGCGCCATCTATGGACATTTAGGGGAGTCTCCAGGGCCTCCTCTAAGGCGCGCATGCGCAGTCTTTCGCGGCCTAATTCGCGTTCCAAGTTGAAGACCTCGAGTCTTAGGTCGGTCATATTCTCAATGCCTTTAGTGAGAAGGTTCTTCTCCTTGCGTAGGCGTAGGATCTCCAGCCGGAGTAGTCGTATATCCTCCACGCGCTGCTCGTACTGCCGTTCACCTCTGTGCAACGTAACTTCTAGAACGCGCAGCGCAAACCTTTAAATCCCCATTATGTGCAAGGGTAAATGCACTTCCTTTTTGTACTTGTTAAAACAAGCATAAATCGGCGGTAGTAAGCACATTCATTTACACGTGCGTCTACGTCAGGTTTATTGCGATCAAAATCCAATAAACTAAAATTGCTGGTACTCACGGGGTACATGACGTTAATAGGCGCCAACGTGTTTTAGATTAGATTTTTGTCAACACTGGTCCATCGTTTAGTCGCTTCATATGTAACAGAGTATTCCTCTCGAGCCTGGGGTAAACCCAAGTTCAATAAGACTCACCGAGGTATACTCGCTGGCCTGTCAAGTCTTTTATCTCACAATAATCCACACGACGCTTTGGTAGTGCTCCGCCACTACCGGCCTTTCCATTTGTGCTGCTAATGTCGTGGGTAGTAGGTGGTTGTGATGCCCGAGTGAATCCCACTTCTGATGTCGAAACTCGAGGGAGTGAGAGAGCGCGCGTGAGCGCCGACATCAATTTGGATGGGAATCGGATCGGCAGCACGCTCGACATCAGTGGGAGATGTTGTGGTACTTGGTTACTGGTGTTAGGTTCTGGGCGTAGGTCTCAGGCAATTAAACCACGAAGATACAATACGAGAATTGTATGTAGGTAATTAGCAATCACAAATTCACATTAAAATGTTACAAAGTAACATAACTATCAACAGAGTTGTGTGAACCAACGGTCCCGTTTGGAAGGACCGAACTGTATTGCTCACTGTAATCAACTGTGATGAACTGTGTCTAATGAACTGTAATCAACTGTGTCTAGAATCATCGCTCTCCAACATTTATAGTGTCACAGTTCCCCCTCCAAGCGATTCCGAACACGTGACTCGTTATGTCACGGCGTTCACACTCCACTGTTATAACAATATCAATTGAGTGACTATTTAGTATTCAATTATTGTAACAGACTACAAATATCAATTGAGTTACTAATTATTGTGTTCGACACAAATATCAATTGTGTTACTAATTATTGTAATCAACACAAATATCAGCTGAGTGACTTATTATTGTTAAATTATCGTAATCTACGACAAATATCAAAAGAGTGACTAATTATTGTTAAATTATCGTAATATCTCCGACATATATATACCTCAAATTATTCACTGTTAAACGTCATTTGACAAGGTGTTTCGATTTTGATGAGAAGTGTACATGTACACCTCTGGCGGAAAGTGGGTGTGTGGGTATTACCTATACACCTCTGCCTATCCTTGTGGGAAGGCGTGAGGTGTACATGTATATGCTGTGCCCGCGACTTCGTCGGCGTGGACGGCTTTTTTATCTTTCGTAAAAATGTGCTTTTTTTTTTCAATAAAAAGTCTCCTATTTTACTTTGAATACCTCCAAGAATATGTGTACAACGTTTTATAGTGATCTCTTAAGTAGTTTTTACGTGAAAGCGTAACAAACAAACTGACATTCACATTTATAATATTAGTAAGAATATAGGTACAGCAAAATGAGCCAGAATGGTAACTATACCTGCCGCGGCGCGTGGTCGCACCGCTACAAGTGCGCGGGTGGTGGCGATGCTCGCTGCGTGGTGAGCGGCAGGGGCAGCAGGTGGGGGCCGTACTCGGGGGCCAACACGTACCGGGGCGAGCAGCACACGCCGTACGAGCCCTTGCGCGCCTGCAGCTCCAGCAGCGAGCACAGCGACCGCTCATACAGCCGCCATTGGTGCACCACCCAGTGGGCTGCGGGGTAGGCACACTGTTACGTCGAACATACCTCGTTGGCAGCACTAGCAAAGCGAAAAGAATTCGCATTGAGCTGTTTTTAAGTTTCCTTGCGCGAACACTCAGCTGTGAACGGAAGATGGTCGTGAAAATAATCTTGCGGCGGTGACCGCTTACCATCAGACCGGCCGCACATGTTTGCTAGCTTAGAAGTATAAAAAAACACACACTAGCAACACCTACATATATGTATGTTACAGCGCAATTATGTATTTTAATAGCAGTCGCTTTTCGCTGCCTTTATGACCACGCCAACGTGATAGGTGGCGAGTCTGTGCCACCTGAGAGAACTCATGTTATGCAATTTACTCTCAGACGTTGCAGGTTTCTTAAAGATGTCCTTCAGCATAATTGTTAGAGTTGTCCTATACACCACACGCTCAACGATGAAGGTAAACATCGTGTTGAAACCTGCATGTTTCAGAATTATTCCAAGGACGTTATATATACGTAGTGTCTATAAAGGTGCCACGTCCTCGCCATCTGTCAAGTTGACATTTAAATAATTCTTCGACGAAGACCCTCATGACCAAAATGAAGATGTTAAACTGACAATCAAAATATGCTGTTTGTACCCTAAACCAATTGAGGGATCATTTAGAAGTCCTGAATCCCTGACGTCGGATCTTAGTCTCATGAATCATGACCACTATCCCTGCAAATGGCAAATAGTCTGATGAAACATACACACACACACACACACATTATTATGTCCTAATTCAATAATCAAATATGGTTGATGAATTTTCAGTTTAATTTCTGGGGATGAGTGTTAATGCAACACAGTTTTATACTACGGACTGTTGGCATTATCGTTCAATTATTTATAACTGTGTTTTCTGATCGTTAGTAAATAAATAAATAATGTTGACATGATTAAGAATTTCGGAATGACGACTATATTTGTTGTCAAAATTGATTTTGTTGAATTTATATATCACTTATATTCTTATATCTCCTTATGTATAGTGTTCCAATTTTCTTCCATTTCTGAATACAAGCCCTCTACTAACAGTTATATTGCTGCGGGAGTAAGGCATACAGTAATTAGAGCAGTGGCAGCCCTAGGATGGAGGTAGGGGTTGCTCTAGGAGCTATGTATGGGCACCAAAATGCTACTACAGCAGTTCATTAAAGGTGTGAAAAGATTCCTGCAGGGTTGCAGCGTGAGCGATATCGCATCAGACAGACCGCTAGCTTGCTTAGCGATCACACTCATCTACACCTCCGGGTGTAGGGGAAGCTAGGGGCCCACACGTCTTTTTGCGATTTGACTTCTCCGTCAGGGGGCTATACAGCCCCGACACGGTTCCACCCCCTTGCGTGGGTGTGAGACGACCGCGTGAGAAGCTTGCTTAACACTTTTGTGGTATAAAATTACGATAAGTTTTTTTTATTGCGTCATTCAAACGCAGGGCTGCCCCGAATGAAATGTAAATTATTGATATAAAGAAAATTTTACAAATTCACCGGCCATTTTAGCCGCACTCTAACTGAACAATTGGAACAAAAGATTACTGTGGTAGACTGATTAATGTGGTTGAAGAGAATATGGTATGTAAGGCTAGAAAGAGCTGTCTCTCTCTCTGACTACCCAGTGAATAATTCGATGATCAAAGGCCCCCCCGCAAGACAATCGCGCTCTACATTGAGGCCTAAATAAAGTGTTTACAGGTACGCATGCTAACACGGAACATTTTCTAGAAATTCTCAGTTCTCAGGAAGAGAGGTAGGGCATAACGGGGTTTTCCGTTCGAATTTAGAGCTGCCCGACTGGGGCAGGACCTCCACCTTATAGAAGTCCGTAAGCCATATAACACAATTATTTGTGTTGTGTTCCTAGGCGGTGAATAAAGTCTCCATGACCTTTTTGGGGAGGGAGAGGATTGTTATATTGAGTTGGCAGCAGAGGGATTAGTCCTATTATGCTGTCAACACAGTATAACTCTCCGAACAGAGAGTGGCAGCGCGCCAGTGATACTTCGGTATCTACCGTTAGCGTAAATAGGCTACGGAAAAAGTTCGCGTAAAAACAGCTCAGTTCCAAAGAGCGAGGGACAGGAAGAGGCGTAACTAGCGCCCGACAGGAAGCTGTAAGCAACCTCAGTTTAATGATAGCGGACGGCTTCAAAGGATTTAGGATAATAAACGCTATTTAAATTCAAGTGAGGTAAGTAAATGTAAAGTAATCTTCATCTTCTCAATTGTTGAAAATATATCCTCACGCCTTCCCACAAGGGCTCCCCGAAGGGGTACGCAGAGGTGTACAGGTTGTACGCACACACCCACTTTCCACCAGAGATATATTTTAGGTGCCCACGTGAGAGATGGCGAGTCCGTCGCCGTTATTCAAGCACGACTATACCTACGCCTCTGAATTGCTTCCCAGACGTATGCAGGTTTCCTCTCGATGTTTTCCTTCACCGTAAAGCTCGTGTACTTAAGTTCAGAAAAACTAATTGGTACAATCGGGATTTTAGCTTGCGATCTTTGTGTCGCAGGCATCTACTCGAACCACTCGGCCATAATAAGCTTTTCATACAATTAAGAACACATAAAACAGTGTCCACTCGGGTATAACTGTAGGGCTGTACCCTACAGTTTTACCTGTTTACTACCCTATAATAAATATATATATATATATAGCGGGTATCGAACTCGCGACCATTAGCCTTGCAAACAAGGCCACTGAGATCGTGCCAGATGTCAATCTTACAACATGAGTACACATTGTATCGTTATATTTACTCTCACGCGTTACTTCCGCAAAATCTCTAAGCATAGTGTGCTACTTATTTAGATGGTACCTAGGTACTAATACTGTTGATTCAATGTTTGTTTGTATTTCACGTCAAACAAATACCTCACACAATTTTACTTAGTCCCAAATTTAATATGGGAACTACACAACGACATACATAGCATTACATACATACATATCATCACGCCGAGTCCCTAACGGGGTAGACAGAGAGTATAGAGCGCCAGTTCTCTCTAGACTTACATACCTCTTTCGCTTCGTCCATATTCATCAGTCTCCTCATAAATGCTCGCCGGTTTTGAGTTCTCTTGACGTCGAGAACGTCCTTGATAGTCCTTGAGTCCTTATATAGACTGATACATGCGGCCTTGAAAACATTGTAATTTGAAGCATTTAATCGCGATATATCTCTAGGGATGTGCGATATTCTATACAATAAATAAATATGAAGTGTCTGTTTGTATAATCTATATATATATATGACATCCCATTTTTGAACTGACTCATCACGAAATCTCAGGAACTGTAAGGCCGATTGACTTGAAATTTGGTAGGAGTATTCCTTACGCGGTGTAGAGGTCAGCTAAGAACGGATTTTATGAAATTCAACTTTTTTTTTAAAACACGTTTTTAACCATTGCCACCATGGGGGGAGCAATAGTTGAAAAAGGTGTTTTTTTTACTTTTTCACCCGGGCGAAGCTGGGCGGGACAGCTAGTATTATATACACTTCTCATCAGAAAAGTCTAAACACCTTGCAAGTTTATGCTTTGTATACAATACCTCTTATTATTCACTATTAAACGACATTTGACATATATTCCTAAATAAACATTTTTTTCTGATAATACTTACAAAACAAAAACTAGAGGACCTACAACGGATGTTGAGAAAGTCATTAAAATCCTTAATACATAATTACACATCATCAGGACGACTGCATACCTATTAATATACATGGTAGTTTATCCAGGGTATGCCAGAGAAAGCTATACCATGAAAAATATTAAGCTACGTTCAATTGCAATAAAAGATGGCAAGGCAACTGGACGAAGTGAAAGAGATCTATAAATCTAGAGAGAACTCCATTCCACTCTCTCAGTCTACTCTGTGAGGTATTTAGCATTTTAATTTATACATATATGTCATCACTTATCCCACAAGGGTCCCCGAAGGGGTAGGCAGAGGTGTGTAGGTAATACCCACACACCCACTTTCCGCCAGAGGTATATTAGGTGCCAACGTGACAGATGGCGAGTCCATCGCCGTTACTCAAGCACGACTATACATGCAGCTTTTATTTTTTAATTACATCTCAGACGTATGCAGGTTTCCTCTCGATGTTTTACTTCACCGTAAAGCTCGTGGTGTGGCTAATCACTGTACTTAAGTTAAAAAAACTCATTGGTACAGTCGGGCTTCGAAATTGCGACCTTTGCGTCGCAGGCAACTGCTCGAACCACTCGGCCACCACGGCTCTTATCACGCAGACTTTCACGGGATAGGCAGAGATAGTAGAGCGTCAATTCGCTCTAGACTTACATAATCTGTGTGTATTTTGCAGTACTTGCAATCTATAGAATCATTATTTCTCGGTGGCTGTCGCTATAGTGGTATAATATTAGACGACAATACACGTTATATAAAGTCTGTCTATTGTGTATAAATGTTACATATTCCACCTGAGATAATAATGTACGTGATCACTTTGTAGAGTTAGACATTAATAGACTCTAAGGCTATTGTGAATAGACTTACAAGACGTTCGATAGTTTTTAGGTGATTTGTATCCAAATGTGTTAATGACATGTCTATTTTTTCTATATCATCACGCTGAGGAATTTAACAAAAAAATTAAAAAGTTCATTTTATTGAATAAAAGTTGTCTAAGTTACTCCTTGTTACATTAGCTCTGTCAGTGAAAGTCGCGTCAAAATGAGCCGTCTCAGAAATTAGCCGGAACAAACCAGACAGAGTTACAGACAACAACTGTAAAGAATGATATTTCGGTATCTGTACCGTGAAAAAAGCGGTTAATTTAATATAACAAACAAACACTCCAATTTTATTTATTTGTAAAGATAAAGTGTTATCTAAAGCTCCATCGAATACATCTACATGGTACAAAGAACCGCAGAGTAACTATTGCAATTAAAGACTAATAAAAAGCCACAACTTTATCTGAAGCAATACAAGGATTAAAATTATGATCACAGAGGGGCGACCTCTTACAAACAAACGTCTATTTTAATTTTCTTTATTAGTTTTCAACGTTCTTGTGATAATAAGGATGTCAAACAAGCGATCGAGTAGTAACAAGGTAGAGCTACAATGTCGCACAAACAATTCTCATTTTAATCTAATGTCTCTATCAAGCGATATCTATTTTTATTGACTCTCACACAACTAACAACATCAATCCGTTACTGAATTCCAAACTCTACTGAGAGTGAATATGACACGAATTGCTTCAACAGCTCTAAGACTTGCAACGTTCAAGTTCTGAATCGTGGTGTCTATGTGTAGAAGCCGATGCAATGATGCAACTGCCAAGTCATAAGTGGTTGGTACGTGCTCACCACGTGTCACCACGTCTATGTAGGTATGGTGAGACGGAACAGCTGACCACTATAACTGGACCTCTCGCCTTATAGGAAAATTCCCCTTAGTCGCCTGTGTATATACCGATGGAGGGGTTCGAGGGAGCTCTTGCTTCGATAGGCGCTTTATGAAAGATATTCACACGTACCCATGTATACAGAATTATTGTTCTAAGCCTAATTGCTTTGTAATATTGGTTTGAGAAGGTTTCGTGTTACGCAGACAGCATTCCACGCCACATGCGTTAATAGCTTTCCTGACCAGTAATATCGTCCATCTGGCCGTCTCTCAGACATTGTAGGGTCTAACGATCTTTAACGAAACAATTGAACGTCTATTGTCAGTCATTCTAACGCCTCTGATCAATAACGATCTCTAAAGATGTTCAATTGACCGGGCAGAGGACTGAGTATACAGGGAACCGTACAAAATATAACAGCTGAGACTGAGTCTTGTATCACCATCCCATTATAGACCACGAATAAGGGGACACAATGATTATTTACTTAGAAACTACTCTCCAAGATTGTATTTCCTTCATTAGACAATTTGTACAAAAATATAGATAGCAGTAGCAATGCTGTGGAAAATCATTCAAATTTGAACCTCCAGATATGTGCAACACAAACGAATATGCTTAAATGTCAATAAAACGGTAAAAAACAGCGCTAAAATGTTGCCAAATTGATAAATGTTAGATTTGCGACATTTTCCCGGGCGGCTAAAATTGTCGTTAGGTATATCAAGAGACGTACGAGAATAGATTACATTGTCTTTTTGTCAGCTGGTGGTCAGCGGGGAAGGCCTCCATTACAGTCATTAGGTATTAATTAACCGGGAGGCGGCAGTTGGCAGGTATCTACATTGATTGAAAACCGTTTAACTATTCAAGCTTGTCTAATTAGTTATTTCGAAAGGTTTAGACTTTAGGCTGCTTTTCTGTTATAATGTCGAAGTATCTACTTATAGAAAGGTTTATACAGATTCAGGACACCACGAGTTTTACGGTAAGAGAACTGTTAACGTCGAGAGGGTACCTGCATACGTTTAAGAGGGAATTCGAAGGCATGTCGTGCTTGAAAAACCGTGACGGACTCGCCATCTGTCACGTTGGCACATGAATATATAGGCGCGAAGAACTGTTTAATTTTTATAGAAGTGGTTGATTGATTTGAATGGAACAGGCAAGTCAAGACAGTAGGATCAAACTGCGACGGTACGCATACGTGTTCATTTTAATTGTAGTTTTTTTAATATCATATCTCAGGTGATAAGACAATTATGATACACATCTGCCCACCCTTTCACGGACCCTTGTCGAAAGTCGTGAAGATATATATTGTATTACTATACAATTCTATCCAACCACTAACATACATATTTAAATCTCCATATGTGGTAATCTCGGGTCTCGAAGCAGGGATGATCAGGCGAGGAACCTCGCGCTCGCGCAATCACCGCTTTTGGGCACATTTTTCTATACCAGCCAAGTATAATATATCGTATACCTAACCCACGGAAGTGATGAGAAATTAAATGAGATAAGTATTAACAGACTCAGGTAAGCAAAAAAAAGCAAACCATAGACACTACCTATAGTTCTACCTATATAGTAGAACCGCTAGTGGGGACAATCGGTGCCAATTCGTTAAAGTTTAATTGACTCTATAACCATATGTATCATGAGAATAATTGAGATTGACAGCTTGTAAGTTATCTTCTTAATTGAGACATCTGTGTACATAAATTATACAATATAATACCGAACGAATAAAACAAAGCTTTATAAAATGTAACTGCAATTTCGAAGAGAGCGTTTAAAGCTGAAACGTCTATTGATATCAATCAGTAGGATTTAGTATCGAATGTCGAATAAAAACGTATGTGGACTGAATTGCACCGCGGTATTAGTGCAGATAAAATCGGTAATAACTAGTTTGAACCTGATAAAAAATTCCATAGTCGGCTTTTAGAGGTAAATCATTTTGAATTGAGTAGATGTTGCGGTTAAAACTCGGGTGTTAGCTTAATAGTTACAAAGTAACTATATTATGAAATGGGGGAAGAGGAAGGCCACGTTCAAACTACCAAGATCAAATCGACCGAACATTGAGTGTCCGACGGACGGGGACGTCAAGAGTAGGTACTCGAAACCGAAGAGCATTTACGAAGAGACTGATAAATGTAGACGAAGCGAAAGAGGTATGCTATTTTAGAGAGGCAACTGGCGCTTTACTCTCCCTACCTACCCCGTTAGGGATCGGCGTGATGACATTTTTTTTTTTTTTTATTGTATTCATATTAGAACGGCCAGAAGCCACTTATACTAATAGGTAAACACATTCATTCTGTCTTCTCACAGAACTCCAAACATACCGACAAGATATTCTTCCATTCATCCGCAAACAAATCACATTCAGGGTAATTATCCAGTAAGGCGTTGAATGCGGCGAGAGTGCGCGGGATAGGAGAGCGAGCTCGTGCTACTGTGCGCGACACTGGCTCACAGAAAAGCTTGTGCTTTCTACCACGCGTATAATTATTGGGTACGAACATACGACACAACTCGTCATGAAGAACAGGAGCGTTAATGTGACCACGAATTGTCTTCAGACCAGTTACCATCTGGACATGTTTCCTCCTGGCTTGAAGAGAGTTAAACCCTAGGCTACCAAGGAGAAACTTAGTGGGATATTGGTATGGGTAGTAACCATACACTCGCTTGTACAAGTATCTAAGGAATGCCTTCTGTACCTTTTCAAGCTGAATGGAGTATTTGCTCTCGTGTGGGTTCCACACAGAAGCACTCGACTCTGTGTGGACATGTATGTGTGTAAAATATATTGACTACATATTTAGACAACGTACCAACTTTTTTGACATTTGACATTTAGACTGTCCGTTCCTGTCGAATCGAATCACGAGACTGAACCAAACCAAGTTGGAGAGATGTAATGCTTTTAGTTCTGGTTAGGTCAGATCTGGTTTATGCTAGTTTAAACCGGAAACTTCAACTATCGGTTTGAAATTTGGCACACACATTGTCGTTGTTAAATGACGTCTATTAGAATCATTATTAATGTAGGTCATAAGTAATAAAACATATATAATAGTTCTGGAAAAGGTGCTTAAGATGTACTATCTATATGTATAATTTTGTTTAAATTACTTCTCTAACGGGTGCAGTTTTCCTAACGATGTTTCCCTTCACTGTAAAGCTCGTAATTTGATAAATCAAGGAGGAAAGATTAGATTTTTTTTCTTTGTTTATTTTGTTCTGATGTAATTCACAAAGTACTTGACCTACTTTTTTTTTCAACATTAGAAAGCTACATGTTTAACAAGTAACATACGCTACATTTGATTTGATTTTTTTGATTGTTTGTTGAACAAGACTCAAAGAAATAAAATATTACGCAGCAAAAACTGCGACGCATAGCTAGTCTGTAGACATAGTTCAATTTAATCTTCTAGGGAAGCAGTTAATAGAGAAGGTCAAAGAAGTCTCAGAACTGAATAGATACTCAAAGGAATCGCTCAATGGCCACTTTGTTCTTCTGCTTCCCTAGTAGATAAAACAGAACTGTGAACTTCGAGTGTTATCATCAGGATATATTTGTCAGACGTTAATTGCATACAATAATAGAATTTACTTACAAGATGTCAAATTATATTGTTATTAAGGTTCTTGATGAATTAATAAAACTAAGGGGGAAGGTATGCGACCTCCCGCTGTGAAGCGGTAATAGCCATCTATGAGCGGAATACCATGAGTCTCGCTTGGTAATTGTAGCCCATGCTAAGGACTTCTTGGACGAATTGAAAGGATGTTAAAAGTAGCCTTTTTGTATTTCACCTAGTACATAAGAGAGCTCGCGTTCTACTCTATCTGCCTATCTCGTGCGGAATCCGGCGTGTTGATATGCATGTATATATGTACATACATATATAGGTAAGTGCATACGAATATATACAGACACAGATTTGGAAATAAAAGCGAGCCTATCTACGAATACCATCTGCTCTTTAATAATAAAAACAAAATTAAAAAAAACATCTATTTCGACCTACAAGGATCAATATAATGTATTATATATATATATATATAATGTTTGCAATCAAGGATAGAAAATCATACGTATTGTTATTTCAATAATATTATCTACTACACGTCAAACAGATAACCTCTTTCACTACGTCGGTTAAAAAATTTTTTTTTTCCAAAAGGTATGCGACTGAAGGACTGGCATCCATGTCATGAATAAATAATAACAAAAAATATATGTATATGTATATTCAATTTTTATAACCTTCCGTCAGCATTCTTTATTGAACAGACATACCAACATAGCACACGTATATTAATACTGTAAACATTAACAACAATTAATCCGTTGTATTCAGTGTTCATATCTTTGTCATGTAATAATTTCAACATGTTATAACAATGTTCCACAAAGCGTGTTTGTTTTAATATAATGTATGTTATCTGTAAAGGAGACAGACTAATTTAATTACACTTTACTATGAGTGAAACAAAAGGCATGTTGTCATTTCCTATCGGAAATATAAAGAAGTAGTTCAATTTCTTTATCAATGAATTCCCACGCCCTTTCAATAGCGTCGAAATTATCTGACATATATGTTTAAAGTTTGTAAAAAGTTTTAAATAGACGGCTATGGCCACTCTGCCACCACGGGGTGGCAGAGTGGTTCGAGTAGTTGCCTGCAGCACAAAGATCGCAAGTTCGAATCTCGACTGTACCAATGAGATTTTCTGAACGTACAGTGATTAGTCACACCACGAGCTTTACGGCGAAAGAAAACATCGAGAGAAAACCTGCATACTTTGAGAAGCAATTCAAAGGCGTATACATAGTCGTGCTGGAGTAACGGCGATGGACTCGCCATCTGTCACGATGGCGTTGGCAAAGTATGTTTCTGGGCGGAAAGTGGGTATGTGGGTACTACTTATACACCTCTGCCTACCCCTTCGGGGACCCTTGTGTTAAGGCGTGAGGATATTATATTTGTTTATTAAGCGCGCGGTGTAGTAATAAAATATATAACAATTTATAAGCAGCATACCACGTATCTATATCCAATATGCAAGCACATTTTAGTAGTGTAAACTGAATCATGTAACCTGCGCATAGAGTTCAAGATCAAAAGGTCGCGCAAGTGTGTTACGCGCACATCATTAATAACAGTATTGAAGTACAAGTCAAGTTGTATACACTGCCTCCTAGATGGCGCTAGTAACTTTTGCTATTGTACATTTTCGATTTGGACAATTATTTCGAACTTTACCTCAGCATTTATAATATTCTATTAATATAATAGGATGTGATATTTGGAGTCTTCGTGGCCGAGTGGTTTGAGAATTTACAGGTAATTTTCTTATGCTTTATATTTAAATTGATATATTAATTTACCTTTTTTTCATTCAATCACTTTATAATATTCATTGCCGTAGTTACAAATATTTGCACGGAATGTTCGCTCCATAACCAGTCTTATTGTAATGCCTAGGGACATTTTGATGGGTCTACAATGCTCACACGAAATGTGACAAAATAGAGTACGCGTCACGTTGAGAAGTTATCGTCGTTAATGAGTATCATAATAGCTAGGGATGTAACGATACATGAATTTGCAGATACGATACCGATATCGATGGCTAAGGAGTAAATACACCCAGTAAATAAAGAATGATGTACTTTACATGCATAAAACTTACTAATGTTACATAAAATAAATAGACACTCCATTCTGTAAAGTGTGGCAAAAATGGAAACAAAAACTTTAAAAATAATGAATAAAAAGGTAAAATAGGAGTCAATCAACATTTATTTGGGTAACATTTATCAAGGAATCAAATCAAAAGTAAATCAATATTAATAATCAAAGTTCACTTTAGGAAGATTTCTGTTAAGGAAACAAAGTTTATTCAAATGACTTGGAGATAATCTGTTGCGCAAATCATTTTGTATGAGGCCTGCAGTTGAAAAAAAACGTTCTGAAGCAACTGAGCTCATTGTATCGGCTGTACCTATTTAAATCGGCGATGCCGATATATCGGCCTGCCAATTATATCGGCCGATATATCGGTATCGGTATCGGTATCGTTACATCCCTAATAATAGCCAAGAAATAAAATAGCTCCAAAAGTAACAAAATTACAACATTATTAAAGGGGGTAATGTCACTCCGAAAGATGGATGAATGTTTTTTTTTAAATTATTAACTATATAAAACATATAAGAACGTGTCTAGATTCTACATGTATAAATGTATTAATTATTCTAAAATAATGTAAAATATATATTTGAACAATCAAATATTTTAATATTTGAACAACATCCCTTTTGTTTGAAACAAAAAAGAAAAAAGTCCCTTTAAAAAGTTTGTTACACAATCACGTCACAACGGCTCCACGAAACTGGACGAAATTTAGAGACAGAAACTTACACACAGTACAGTAACAGATATTTAGTACAGACATAGATTCGTCACGTTGCGTTGCGTGTCAGAGCTATGTCCCCGTGCAAAAGGCCAGATCAATAGTCTGCAACATTGTAAGGTACACCTTGACATTGTGTCTGTCACGTTTATAATTACATAACTGTATCCTGTTGGCACCTGTTGAGGCTCCACTGCTAGACTACATACTGTATTAAGATGGCTGGTTCTTTTTTTATTGTTTGGGACGTTAGCTCGGGAGGAATTCGATATCGACAGGCACAATGGCTTTAGGTATCTCCTTCTGTGTATGTACTTATATTTATGTACGTATGTCTGGGCATATACAGATAAAAGTAGCCTTAAAAATATTAGTTGTTTTTTTTCAATAATTTTTTTTTTTAGTGGTCTATTAATTAACTAACAGGATACCCAACCGCATAAGGACATTTTTCAACAATACTTTTATTAGGTACTTACATTTATTGCTTATGTGTTAAATTTATTCAAGTATATCAGTCACTGGTAGCTATAGTAAGTTTTAACAATACTTTTTATTAGGTACTTAAATTTGATTCTATATATGTTAAATTTATTCAAGTAGGTATATCAGTCACTGGTATCTATTACAATAGTACAACTTGAAATAGTGTAAGTTTATGCTATAGCCAGCCACAAATACTCACGAGTGTGAAAGAGACGGACGTATATGACGTGTCTATAGCTCCCCCATTCGCTCTATTGAATGGCACGTCACGGCTCCGGATCGAATATCTTCGCCTCGTCAATCATCAACAGTGAGTCACAGTATTATCACAGTTACGTAGGCCAATAAACTACAAGTTTGTTGTTACCGACCTTGACACTGAACCGCGACAATGTAAGCCAAACACGTGACTTAATTTGAACAATTCCGACATATTGAAAACAAGCATCGTGAGGTCCGTTTACATTGTGACGGGACGGGCATGTAACGGATTTACGTCGGCGGCTGCTCCGAGGTGAATTTGCATTGAGAATGAGCATTGCGTATCAGGGACACTCGGCAAGTACTTATGGGTATAACGTACTAGAGGTTGGGCGCAAAGTACCTTAATAGTAAGTTTGTTTTCTATAAGCAAATCTAGGAAGCATGATGTGGAATCATGGTTCTATAGAATACATAGATTTTTATATCTGTGAAGATATTCTTCTCTCAACGTTGCCAAAGGAAAGTAAATAGGTGGCAACGTTTCTTCAACCTCCTGTAATGTTTTCTCAAACCTATGGAGTCGTTACAATGTTTTTTTTTGCTAAATAAATGTCGTAATGTGGTCAAATTCCTATATTTTAAAGGTTACATATAAATATTTGATGTTGAATAAAAAAAAGACACTAGATTTCAAATGATTAATAAATTCATCCGATTGAATAAGTAAGCTCTGCACGATACGGCAATTATCGAGGTATTCTTGGACTACAGCAAGAACTATGAATGGATGTAAAAAATCACACGTTATTAGCCTAATGTCTCTTAAATACACAATAGCGTGCGGAGAAATGCAAAGTGGATGTCGCGGTGTGACCTCGAGTCATTTGATAATCGGCGACGTTTCGTTTTAAAAACGTCGCATGAAAACTGGTCCTCGATGGGATAATAAGGCGAATTGAGTAACTGATTTGACCACCAAGGGACTTCCTAAAAATGTTAATAATACGATATTTTTAAATTTGATAGCGGTGCGTATTGGATTTCATGCCGATAATATCACCGCTTTTACAATGCAACGGTTTTTTATGTGTTGCTTCTCTAAGCCTCAATGGCTGGTTGGATTTAAATTTGGAATTAAGAGTTCGATAGAAGACACATTAAAAAAAACCTTTTTTTGCCTTGTTTTCTTTTTTCTTATTTTTTTGCCTTTTTTCTGATCTTGCTAATTAACCGAACAATCGCAAGACTAAGGGCACTCTTTGTCGGGGTATAGAGCTCTGCGTAAACCGATGCTGGGTCGCTAGCTAGGGAAATAGGATTTTATAATTGATTTATATATCATAATAATTTACTTCCTATGGTGAGGTTAAACCTTCACCATCTTTTTAAAGAGGTCTCGCGCCGTCTAGTGGAGACCTCTCGTGACAGGCGGGCTGGAACATATCTCGCTCAAAGAATCAACATTGCTATCCAGCGTGGCAATGCTGCTAGTCTTCTTGGCACGTTGCCTCGGGATACCGATTTGGGACAAATATTTTATCTGTAAGTAGTTAGTTTCAACTGTTCTTTGTAAATATTGTTAATTGTTGTTATTGTAAATAAAAAAAAAACCTTATGCCATAACAGAAGGGTCCGGGAGGGGTAAAGAGAGTAGGCAGTGGTGCAACAACGTTGAGAAACATTTGAATTAGTATAAGAAACGTTTTTGTTAATTTTAATAAAGTTATTATACTTACTATACAAAAGTAGTTTTTAAATTTTCATTGTTCACCGTCATCCCTAATTTTTTTCTTATTATATAATATAATATTTTATATAGAGGTATGTAAGTCTAGAGAGGACTGGCGCTCTATACACTCTGCCTACCCCGTTAGGGACTCGACATGATGATATGTTTGTATGAATATATATATCCTCACGCCTTCCCACAAGGGTCGTAGTAGGCAGAGGTGTATAGGTGTGGGTATTACCTATACACCTCTGCCTACCCCTTCGGGTACACCCACTTTCCGCCAGAGGTATATTAGGTGCCAACGTAGGCCGTTACTCCAGCACGACTATACATACGCCTTTGAATTTCTTCTCAGACGTATGCAGGTTTCCTCTCGATGTTTTCCTTCACCGTTAAGCTCGTGGTGTGACTAATCACTGTACTTAAGTTCTGAAAAACTCATTGGTACAGTATGTATGTATTTGTATAATATTTTTTATACTGTCTTTCTTGTAACTTGAATTCCGCGAACATTTCACTCAACCGGTCAATGGAGAGATCAAGAGGCCTCAGCCAGGCACTTATTACTGCTAAGGAAACACATCGAAGGACGCCCACACAATGTCGAGGATCTCCGCTTATGGCGTTGGTTTGTAAATATAGAAGCTGGGTTGGACTGGTTTCATTGAATATAGTCGATGTAAGAATAACGAATCAATAATCTATAACAATATAATATGGAATTAAGATGTGGTATAAAAATAAAATTATATAATAACTAGCTGTGCCCGCGACTTCGTCGGCGTGGACGGCTTCTTTTATCTTTCGTAAAAAATATTTTTTTAAAATAAATAGTATCCTATGTTACTTTTAATACCTCCAAGACTATGTGTACAAAGTTCTATGATGATCGGTTCAGTAGTTTTTACGTGAAAGCGTAACAAACAAACTTACATTCACATTTATAATATTAGTAAGGATAATAAATACTTAAATAAATATCTGGGACAATTCCACACAAATTGACCTAGTCCCAAATTAAGCAAAGCTTGTGTTAAGGTAACTAGACAACGATATATTTACTTATATATAGATATAAATACACATAAATACATAAGACATCCAAGACTAAGGTACAAATAATCGTGTTCATCACACAAATATCTGCCCTCAACGGGATTCGAACCCGCGACCTCAAGCTTCGCAGTCAGAAGCTCTAACCACTAGACCAGGCGGTCTGTGCTCGTCCGAATGTACTCGAGTATCGAAAAATAGTATGAAGAGGCTGATAAATGTGGATGAAGCGAAAGACCGGAGATCTGGAGAGAACTAGCGCTCTTCCGGGAAGGACCTACACTATGTCTGTATGAAAATAAAAGAGTACTCAAATTTGCCGAACAAATATGACGAGGCTGATGAAAGTGAGTAAAGCGAAAGAGATAGGTTTATAGAAAACTGACGCTGTACTCTATCTGTCCACCCCGTGAATCATCGTTATGACAAGCACATGCATGAAATATAATATATAAAGATAAGTAAAGATCTGGCGCCATTTTGAGCCTAATTACGTGGAGCCGAATACGCTAACTAATCTCTTTGCAAATGCCGCCTCTCTTAATATTCAATCAAATAACGTAGTTATTTACAAATTAATTAGTAATAAACATATACTAGGCTGTCTGTGTGACCTACATTGTACACCTATTTAGATATAATGCTTGCAAGGCTGCAGGGTCAGAAGGTGAATTGCAACTTTATGCATAATTCATACTGGCCGCATTTGTTACACTTAATATTACTAAATAAATATAAATAATATAATATAATACGCCTTCCCACAAGGGTCCCCGAAGGGGTAGGCAGAGGTGTATAGGTAATACCCACACACCCACTTTCCGCCAGAGGTATATTAGGTGCCAACGTGACAGATGGTGAGTCCATCGCCGCCTGCCATCATCATATGTCTTTAATTTTTCAGTGACATATAGTTGTGTTTCTCTCATGTTTTCCTTTCATCACTGTTCAGCTGTGGCGTATTAATCACCGTAAATTTAAGTTCAGAAAACTCATTGGTACAGTCGGGATCGAACCTAAGACCTTTGCGTCGCAGGCAACTGCTCGAACCACTCGGCCACCACGGCTTACAGTTTACACTTAATATTACTAAATAAATACTAATATTATTAGGAGGCTTTGTTTGTTTGTTTGTACACAATAATCTAATGACTGCTTATCCGATATTAGAATTACAGAACAACGTTACACGCCGAAGGTATATTTAGGTGCCACCGCGACAGATGGCAAGCTGATCACCGCCTCTCGACTGTACATAGTCTATGAAATTCCTCTCAAACGTAAGCAGGTTTCCCCTCAATAAACCTTCACCGTAAAGATCTGGTCACACTGCGTCTACGTGAAAATGTTGACTAAAAAAAGTATGGGAATTCACAACACGCGTATCTTAAATAATATTAAGTACACGTTTAAAGTCTTGCGCCCGTTTCATTTATACGCGTAAAAAACTGTGGTGCTACAAATTAGCGTTGGCAAATTGTAAACATCCCTTCGTGGCCATTAAAGTCAACCTTTCCTTTTATTCATTGAAAATAGAACAAGTTTAATGCTCGACGAGCACGTACTTGTCAGTACTGGTTATTGGCGACAGATGGCGTTAAAAATGATTTATTAAATGTTATTTGTCCCTACTTGTACCTAATAGTTTTTAACTAAAACATGCCTTTCTTATTGTGCATTAGTCAGTGCAAAAATTGCAAGCTCGTATTCCGACTGTACTAATTCGTTTTTTTTTAACTATATACATCGCGAGCTCTACGTTAAAGAAAAACATCGATAGGAAACCTGCATATATTTGAGATGAAACTCAAAACGTACGAATAGAGTTGCTTGAGAAACGGCGATGGACTCACTATCTGTCAGTTTTGGACCTAAAGATTATCTTTTATATGTAGGCGTGAAGATACACAAAATAATTAAGCAACGGACATACTGGCCAATTAAGTATGGGAACATAGGGAGTACCTAAAACCGACGAGCATGTATGAAGAGATTGACGAATGTGGATGAAGCGAAAGATATCCGTAAGTCTGGAGAGAGCTGACGCTTTTTCTCTCTGCATCAATTGGTACGAAGTTTTATAGCTAAGATATTAATGTCCTTTTTACAAGAACGTTAAGTTTGTTCATCGTCCGTAAATGGATAAGGGCGCAATCATATTAAAAAATATCTGCCATGAAATGGTAAAGTGGGTAACTTTATGACCTAGGTTTTAGGACGATCGTAATTATATTTATATTCCATACAATGTTGCCGAGTGCAACCCTACGTTTTAATGTTGATACAAATGAAGGTAGACAGCTTTTTTTAAAGCGTAAAATTTTATAGAAACTGTTATTATTGCTTTTTTTGTGCGTTTTATTATGAACTTCGTATAAATAGGCTGAATAATTATTTTAATGCGTTTAAGTTTTTTCGCTTCCAGGCGAATTTCAATTAATTGTTTTGTAGAACTACTTCGGAAGCCTACCGTGACGTGAGACACTCGGCATGATGATGTATGTATTTTGGCATATGATAGCCTAAATCTTTAGTACCTTCTTAAGAGCCAGGCAAAGTAAATAAAAAACTTTGTTATTTTAAAATGGCGATGAAAACCCATGGCGCTGATAGTTAGAGGACTATGGGACAATTAGGCACCCACTGATCTTTGTGAGCTTTTCAATTTCCAACTAGGACGTTTAGAACTTTTAATATTATAAATGCGAAAGTATGTGGGCATGTTTGTTCCTCTTTCATAATGACAAAATAAAGCTGATATGATAGAATAAAGCTGGATTAAATATAGGATAAGATATATATAAAAAATAAATGATCCTACTTTCTAGCAACTAGCAACTTCGCCTTAAATTTGACGGCACAATTATAAACCGTATTATAACTATGTTCGTTGGAAAGCAAGCGGTCTCCTGTCATTCCTTTGACGTTACATCTAGGTAGGTCAGGATTTCCCAACCTTTGAGACGCTCTATTTATGGTCTTTTAAATGTGTCTCGTAGGGTTCCTGTAACTTACCTAACCGAACAAATCAAGGAGCACAGACCAGACCAAGCACTTCTTAGGTTCAAAACAAAAGTAGCTTCTTGGTTTACACTTCAAGTTCTAAAAAAACAAGGATATATTCTGGTAAGGGCCCCTTTTTAGTGCGTAGTTGGCTGGATACGTAATGGATGATGGAGCTGGGCTGAATTGTAATATTATTTGAAATATTTATCGGAAAAAACAACCATTCTACAAATATTATAAATGAAAATGTTTGTCAGGATACGTTTCACTCAATCACGGCAGTACGCAGAACGAAATTGATTGAAATTTTGTAAAGAGATGGCAAGCTTACGCGCATAGAAGCAAGTGCGAAGGAAACCAGAGCACAGCTGAATAGGAATACATTATAAATTCCATCCCTATAATCGAAAGTATTCAAATAAATTTATCGCTAAAAAGGTTGGGAATCGCTGATTTATCGTCCATAGAAACGCCAGATCTGTCAGCCAAGTGCAGCATAATATGCTGCTTGAGCCTATTTACATAAATGGACATGCATCTAAACTACGAATTAATCAACATATATAATAAATCATTTTATCTGCCCAGGAACGGTTTATCCATGCTAGCATAAGAAGAAGCGTGGGCAGAGTTTGTTTGTATATTTGAACACGTTAATCTCGAGAACCGAGATCGAGAAAGAGAGATAAAGAGAGAGAAAAAAATCTAATTAACTACTAATCTGTTAACCGGCGAGCATCTGTGTCTCGAGTGATACCCCTGGTGTTGCAAGCTTGTTTGCCACCTATGTGGTATAAAAATCTATGATGAGATGAGTAAGTGCCACATGAACCCGTAGTGAAGTGACCTATTGACCGTATTATTTTGTTCTACACTATCGCATTGGGGAAACCTGTAATGATAGTTAGTAAGAATAAGAATAAATAAATAAAAATAAAAAAAAATGAGCTGGCACTGTACTCTCTCCTACCCAGAACGAGACACGGTATGCTGTATGTATGTAGATTTTAAAGACAATGTAAGTTATTTCGTACGCTTTGGCCGCAGTGAATTTGATATTCCGACGATACGGTGTCTAAAATAAAGTCGGGGCTTTGGTTATGGAAAGGTCAACATACCGTTGAGACTAGGTCCCGAGAAACTCGCAGAGAGCGGGACACATGTGGCGATTGTGTTATGCACATGTCTACACCGTATTAGAGGCAGAGTAAGCTATTTTCTAGATTAAATTGAGCCGTGGTGGCAGAGTGGTTCGAGTTGTTGCCTGTGAAGCAAAGATTGCAAGTTCTATGTAGCCCATCACAAGTCACCCTTCACCGTAATGAAGGAAGTCATCGTGAGAAAACCTTCTAACGTTTGAGAAGAAATTAAATGCCGTATGTATAGTATAAGTCGTGCTTGATATTGCGTGCACGTTGGCACTCTAATATATCTTCCCCGTAAAGCTCGTAGTGTGACTTATCACTGTACGTAAGTTCAGAAGAACTCATTGATACAGTCGGGATTCGAACTTCCAATCTTTGTGTCGCAGGCAACTACTCGAACCACTCGGCCACCACGGCCAATGGTAGATTACAGTACGATTACACAATCGGATCGTCAAACTAGAATCGATTGTTCGCAAATGATTTTATTTGAAATACTTCTCAATTAATAATAACATCTATAATTTACATCAATCTTGATATACGCGGATAAAGACAAGATAACAACGTATTTCCTGAACACCCACCTGACCAAATAGGTATCTATTTATGTACTAATAATGCGCGGTCAAGGGTGCGCACATTGTATTCACGCCGAACAAACATGCATAACGCAACGCGCTGCTATGATCTATTTGCGTAATGCCATCACAATAACACACTGTATAAATAGTAGGTGCACGCTGTAGATATATCGACTAAGCCTGTTCAATAGCACTACGATAATGATATAGCACACCTAGTTTATATTGAGAAGATTGTTACTGGCTCAGATGGTGAGCGTTCTACTGATATTGCGCGAAAGTTTGAAAGCATGGCTTTGTGTTACTCAATCGCGATCTGACGACCGTCTGGTCTAGTGGTTAGAGCTCCTCACTGCGAAACTTGAGGTCGCGGGCTCGAATCCCGCTGAGGGCAAATATTTGTGATGAACACGAGTATTTGTACCTTAGTCTTGGATGTCCTATGTAATATAAGTAAATATGTCGTTGTCTAGTTACCATAACACAAGCTTTGCTTAACATGGGACTAGGTCAATTTGTGTGGAATTGTCCCAGGTATTTATTAACGGTGGATTGGATTTGTACACAATTTGGAAAGAAGCTAGCTCAATTACTGTATTTAAATATAGCTATTGTCACTTTGCCGTCGGAAACTCGGCTAGTAGCTTCATCATACGCAATGTCACTCTATTTTCTCTTCTCGTAATAAATAATATAATATATCCTCACGCCTTCCCACAAGGGTCCCCGAAGGGGTAGGCAGAGGTGTATAGGTAATACCCACACACCCACTTTCCGCCAGAGGTATATTAGGTGCCAACGTGACAGATGGCGAGTCCATCGCCGTTACTCAAGCACGACTAAACATAATACGTAATACACCTTTATGTATTTTTTTTCTGTGTGTGTTTGCCCTGAACTCCTCCTGGCTGGACCAATTTTAGTGAAATTTTCTCCGTGTCTTCAGGTGGATTGGAGAATGGAGAAGATTAACAATTGGGTCCTGTTTCAGGAAATTTTCACCCAAGCGAAGCTGGGCGGGACAGTTAGTATTATAATAAGTCCTTTTCAGGGTAGGCAGAGAGTATATAGCGCCAACCCACTTTGGACTTACACTCGTTTACGTCTTTGGAGTCTGTAAAATTTTGTATAATTTTACAGTCTTTTCCAGACGAAATAAAACCGGTAGCCGAAACTATTTTATCGCAAATCGATACTCATTCCGAGCTTCCGTTTAGTGGCAAGACATCTACCTACGCAGTATTCATTCTCTCATTTCTGTTGTAAATACAGGTAGGTACCTAGTATTTATATTAAAAAAACTTAGACTTTTTTCTGAAATAAAACATATCTTTATCCAGCTAATAATTACCTTTTTCTTTGCCAAATTCTATTGACCTTACTGTGAAACTTTACGTCATGCTAAAGTAACGGCGATGGACTCGCCATCTGTCACGTTGACACCTAAAGTATAATCTCCGGCGGAAAGTGGGTGTGTGGGTATTACCTATACACCTCTGCCTACCCCTTCGGGGACCCTTGTGGGGAGTGGTGAGGAAATAATATAATTATTAGATACATATTACATATGTCTCAGACTTACTCGCAGATTGTGTAAAGATTCCTGCAGGGTCGGCAGCGCACGATTGATACCACTGATGTTACAAGCGTCCATAGGCGGCGGTAACCGCTTACCATCAGGCGGACTGCATGCTTGTTTGCCACCCGTGTAGGTACTTAGATTAGATCGATCGATCACTCAAGGACGGGAACACCAAAAGCACCTACTCGAAACCGGCAAGTTGTATGAAGAGACTGATGAATGTAGATGAAGAGAAAGAGATCTGCAAGTCTAGAGGGAACTGGCGCGGGACTCTGTATGCATGTATGTGAATATTACATGCGCATACGCCGCTTCCTACGTTAAATATTTGGCAAAGCATGATTTGTTTAATCTAGGAATCTCAAAATAATCCACGCACTTCGATCAACACTATTTGGACCATTCGTTACAGTTGCAATGAATAGCGTCGGCACGTGTATTGATAGTGTCGATTCAAGTACGATAGTTAAATCCAACTACATACATATTTGTTATCGCAGATTGCAGTTGGTAAACAATCGAGGTTATCTTGCGAACCGTCTGTGCGTTATCATTAAACTGTGTACAATTAAATACTCTTATTAAACACTTGACCGTTATTTGAAGCTTACAGTATGAGAGAGGCGCTAGTCGTTTTCCGCTTTTAATTTTAATTCCTTAAATTTATTCAGCCTATCGGCTTGCACATCCGGTTACACCACCCCACCTTACCAAATGCTTCTTGGTTTCGGGGAGTGATCTTACTAACCATTGGCGTCAAGTTTTCCGCAGTGATCAGTCGTTGAGAACAACGATATAGTGAAAGTAATATTTTTACCGTGTGCATAATATATCTACGGTCGTTAAAAGAACTGTAAGTAATCTTTATTAAATTATATAAAACAGGGTGATTCTCAATTGTTTTAAGTGGGTACTGGATGTACAAATAACGGTTTACCGTTCGACCATACCCACGTTCGTATAACTAAAAGACATTTGTGTTCTGTAAAACATAGAATGCTCGTATTATTGAATTACCCTCTTTTATGCTATTTTTTCTTATAACAATATAATTTACAGTTTTGTACACTTTGCGATCTATTCAGATACTACGAACTTTATAATTTCATTTATGAAGTACCCTATTTTATAATTAATTGTGTAGCAATGCGTCTATTCGATTGTATACAGGTTCTTGAGCTCAAACCCAAATTAACGTGACTATACGAATGTTTAAGACGTTGTTTCTTTCCTAGGAAATGGAATCAAGTAACAATATTAATGTGCCTGGACCGTCAGGAATACAAGCCAAACTACCTACATCTAGTCAAGAACCGAATGCAATTACAAGTTCTTCTTCCTCTAACGAAAGTTCCTCTTCAACTTCATCTTCTGGGTCCTTACGTAATAAAAGGCGCCATCGTCGCCATCACCACAAAATTAAAGGGGGGGGAAACAAACGCAAAACGCAAGAACGATTTGCTACACAAATTATCTTGTGAAGTAAACGAATTGCGTGAACGGGTTTTGTATAGCGGTAATGCCGTATTGAATCATTCTAACTCTGCTTCTGGCTCAGCCCAAGTTCAGACAGAAGATTATGATGTAATTTCTCTAATGGATAATCAAGAATGTAGATCTTTTTTCGATAATGAGGTTGAACATTCAATTGATCCACTTAAATTCCAGTTTGATATTAACGTTAAATTAAAAGAACCAACAATGCCGGAAACCCCTGAGAATTACCTTAATTTGTTAAACAATATTCAACACTTTGACCAAAAGGAATGGTGCGAAGTTAGGTACTCGGAGGTTCAAAAAGCTTATAACTATACGCCCGGTTTTACCGATTTAGATATCAACGAAGAAATCAAACCTTATGATTCCTTAAGACACTTGGCTTATGCTGATAAAGCGTATGGTGCGCTGACCTTATGAGTACTCAAGCAACGGGAGGATTTACAAAACAGTATGACCGACCTAATTTCTTGGGCTCATGGGACAAGTAATTTGACACCTGACGCACTGCAGGTCAAAATTTCTCAATAGTTTTCGAATGGAGAATACCATAAGGTTTCTTCCGATATGCTACAACTTATCTGTGGCCACCGCGCTGAAACCATTCAGATGCGTAGAGACGGAATCACAAAGTTTATTCGTGACCCCATATTTAAGTCCGCTGTTCGTAAAATTCCACCCACCAGCCAATATATCTTTAACCCAGAGCTGTTGACTACAGCTATAGAAAAAAATGGTGGTATTAAAAGAGCCTTCTTTCCTCCAAATAAATTAAGTAGCTATAAACCGGCTTCGCAAGCAGGTAGTAGAGCTAATCGATTCCAACAACGATCGAATAATATTTCGGTACCCTTGCAGGGTGTCCCTACTTCCCACGCTTGTTGCGCTGCGGCTCAGTCTTATCAGCCTTCGCAGGGTTGTGGTCACAATCGTCCCTCGCAGGGATTGTATAATAACGTTACAAATACACGTGGAACCAACCAAAACTTTCGTGGATCCTTTCGTACACGGGGCAGCTACCAACAATCGAGACAAGATCCAGCTAGGGGAAGGAAACGGGTTTCAGCTTCGGAACCCCATACAGGTGGCAAACGAAAGAGATACTGACAATCAAGCTTTCCGAGCGGGTCAGCTCAGGCACCATGTCAATCAATGGAAGGAGTTGGGAGCCCCAGACACTCTCCTACGTTTAATAAAAGGGTATCGCATACCTTTTCGAGAGAGGCCACCTCTAGTTCTATCAGACACGCGAAGTCCTTTCGCAACAAAGGAATCGGAGGCAATGTCTGCAATCATTTCGCAAATGATTATGGAGGGTGTACTGGAAGTAATACCACACTCCCCAAGTTTTGTGTCGACGATGTTTCTGATTACCAAGTCCAATGGAACGAGCCGACCAATATTCAATTTAAAAAATTTGAACCAATTTGTTATCACAAAACCATTTAAACTAATAAACGCCTTTCGTGTTCCGGATTTTATTCAAGTGGGAGACTGGCTGTGCAAAGTAGATCTTTCGCAGGCTTATTTCCACCTGACAGTATCCCAACCACATCGAAGGTTCCTGCGATTAATTTACCAAGGGCAGTTGCTACAAATGACCTGCCTCCCATTTGGTCTCAGTGCAGCACCTAAGGTCTTTGCGACTCTGACGAATTGGGTTGCAGAAACATTACGACGGGAAGGTATACGGGTACTCGTTTACTTGGACGATTTCCTGGTAGCTCATCAGGATTATCATGTATTGCGTGTCCATGTTCAAAGAGTCCTAGACCGCCTACATTATCTAGGGTGGCAGACAAATCTACTGAAGTCTGTAACGTGTCCTTGCAAACGCATTGTATTCCTGGGTATTGTCTGGGATCCATGGAAGAACCAGAAATCACTACCTTGCGAAAAAGTGTGGAAGCTAAAACAAAAAGCAATACATGTGTTAGCCAAGGGCACTGTAACGTTAAAAACACTTCAAAGCCTTGTAGGGCTATTCAATTTTGCAAGCTTTGCTGTACCAAAAGGCAGACTTCATAATCGAAATACCCTAGTATTTCTGAACAAATTAATAAAAAATCCTGTGATGTCGAACGTCGTACCCATGGAAGTGGAACAGGATTTAAAGTGGTGGATTCAAAACTGCCATCGTCCCACACACATCCTTTATCCTCCGCCGTCGCATTTCCTAGCCACAGACGCATCAGATGTAGCTTGGGGAGCTCAGCTCGACAGTTACGCGCTGTCGGGACTTTGGAACGCTCAAGAGAACCAACTCCATTGCAATCAAAAGGAGATGCTGGCAATACTAAAAAGCATACGAGAGTTCAGTCAATACTTACGCAAGTCGACGGTCTTAGTACAATGCGACAACAGAACTGTTGTAGCATTCTTGCGAAACGAAGGAGGTACCAGGTCAGATCCGTTGACACAGCTAACCAAAGAGGTCTACCAACTTTTAGACAGGTACCAAATACATCTAAAAATTCAACACATTCCGGGCAAGTACAACAGTCACGCAGATCATCTATCTCGCCTTCGACTTCGCACCTGTTGCCGTCTTGCACAGAAATAATATTTCGAAGGTTCGGAACTCCGATAATAGACCTGTTCGCATCAGAGAGAGCATTAGTAGTAGACAACTACGTATCACTAGACCAGAACGATCCCCACGCAATGTATCAGGATGCCTTCTCCCGCAACTGGTGTTATTCCCTAGCCTGGGTATTCCCTCCACCATATCTGATCCCCAGGGTCCTGGCTCACCTCAACTCTGCGTCCGGGATATTCCTACTAGTAGTACCGCGTTGGGAGAAAGTTTTTTGGAGGGCAGATCTAAAACCCCGCGCCTTGGCACCACCATTCACCATCCAGAAACTGCACCTACACCTGGTAGACATAGTGACCAATGCGCCACCCCCGAAGATCCAAGAAATGACCTTGGAAGTATGGAAATGTGGGGGTGGTCACGGGAATTAAGCGATTGGAATGAAAATCAATTAAATCTTCTGAAATCTTCCTGGCGCCCATCTACCAAGAAAACTTACAAGATAGCTTGGAATAGATGGCTCCAATGGACTAGGCGGCACAACTGTGATCCATTACAACCAACAGGCCAGGCTTTGGCTCAGTTTCTGGCGGATTTGTACATTTTAGATGGTTTAGCCTATAACACAATTTTATTGCATAAATCTGTTGTATCTACCTTATGTAGCCCCGATTTTGCGGGTAAATTGAGTTCCCATGTTTTGGTCAAGCATATTTTAAAATCAATTGCCTTGGAAAAACCTGTTACCCATAACCCCACGGTTTGGAATATTGAAAAACTAATTACATATTTGGGAAGCTACTTTGTAGATGAAAATAGCCTTTTTGCTACTAGTAGACATACAGCAACACTATTGCTGCTGTGTTCAGGCAGGAGGGTCCATGATTTAACACTTCTTGCTGTAGACCCAAAACATATGTCTGAAAATAGTGATGGTTTGATTCTATGGGCCATGTTCGGTTCCAAGACAGATACTGCCAGCTATAGGCAGTCTGGTTGGAAACTAACCTCGAACCCTGATAGCAAAAACTTAGACCCTGTGTTCTGGGTAAAACATTGTATATACTTGTTGAAAGAAAAACGTGAGTCAGGTCGTTTAATCAATTTATTTTTAAATATCAGAGGAAAAACAAAAGTTGCCTCTCGAACAGTTATCGCAGGATGGATCAAATCCTTATTGGTTGCTGCTGGAATAGTAGCTTCACCTGGAAGTCTACGATCAGCTGTAGGTTCCAAGAGATGGTCTTTAATTTAATGGAATTTAAGAAATTAAAATTAAAAGCGGAAAACGACTAGCGCCTCTCTCATACTGTAAGCTTCAAATAAGGTAAGTATTTAATATGTGTTTTATTTTAGGTAAAACACTGCTACTATGTTTCTAAAGAAACATTTATCGACTATGAGTCAAGTCAAATATTTTAAGTTAGTTCTTGAATAAATAAATATTTTTTAATAGGCTTTTTAATTACCCTGTATGAATCTACTCCATGGCGCATGAAAGTACCCCACCTACTGTACGAACGTACACCGTACGTGGGTCGTGGGGTACGTTCGTACAAATATCTTATCGTAGAAAAATTACTATAACTCTTTAACCTTTTGACATAATAGTTTCGGATATTTTTGTAACAAACTACAATATATTTGTTACGCTTAGGTATATAAACTAGGTAAATTCAACAATCCATCATAAATTAAAAAAATAAAATATAAAAAGCGTACGAATGGTGACCACTTTCCCCTACCTATTTATGTCTACCCGTGCGAAGCCGGGACGGGCCGCTAGTTATATATAAAATGGTGTTAAAAATATGCCAAAATTATGCCAATTGCTTTATAGCAATGCTAAAAATTTTGCAATTTTTTTTAATGTGAAATAAAAAGTAATATATTTTTTAAATGGTTATTAATTACCAAATATATGTATTAATCGACTATGTTATCAAATAAAATATTAATATCAACAACTACAGTGCTTGAAGACGAGGAAGCCTCATCGCTCAGACTATACCTATAGAGCGCAGTACGTTATTTGGAACTGTGTAAGAGTAGCAGCATTTCCTTGCCCTGTTTAGGCCGTATCTGATGTATAAAACGGCATTTAAAGTTCTTACCGACAAACGATTGCTAACATTCATTTGACTGAAAACCCGTTTAATTTCAGCGTTTGAATGTGGTAGTCCACTTCCCGCCCTGAGGCACTCCGCGTGATGGGCGGTCCCGATCGCCGCACTGTGCTTTTTCGCACCAGCGGGGACGAACTGGTGCGCGTCGCCTCGGGGGCACGCCCTAGTAGCCGTCCGGCTTATGCGCATCGAGTGGAATTGCAGCCCTCTGGGCTGGCAGGAATCGTGACGTGCACGCTTCCACTGGGATCCCCTACATAATAATATATACTATACATAATAATAGTAATAATAATATTTATTGCATTTCAAAAGTATACGATACATATAATTTTTACAAACTGTATTCTCCTATTAAGTATAAAAATACCTGTGCCAGGAGATGCGTGTGCGTGTGCGTGTGCGTGTGCGTGTGCGTGTGCGTGTGCGCGTGCGCCGTGCGCGTGCGCGTGCGCACGCGTGCGTGCGTGCGTGTGTGTGTGTGTGTGTGTGCAGTCGGTGGGTCGAGTGGTTCGCTACAGCTGCCCGCGATGCAAAGGTCGCAAGTTCGAATCCCGACTGTACCAATGAGTTTTTCTAAAACTTAAGCATTGCGATTAGTCACACCACGAAAGCTTTACGGTGAAGAAAACATCATCGAGATGAAACCTGCATACGTCTGAGAAGAAATTCAAAGGCGTATGTATAGTCGTGCTTAAGTAACGGCGATGGACTCGCCATCTGTCACGTTGGCACCTAATATACCTCTGGCGGAAAGTGGGTGTGTGGGTATTACCTATACACCTCTGCCTACCCCTTCGGGGACCCTTGTGGGAAGGCGTGAGGATATATTATTATATTATTATTATTTTTAAAGAAGTACATCAATTTTTTAAAGACCCGAAATTACCGCAGGCACAATACAATCAGGACAAGCTAAAATAAGTTGCATAGCTAAATATAAAAGACTGGTTAATGTACATTAAATCTGTCGGTTCATTGGTTTAACTTTGTACTTGAAGTTTATTTACGGATTTGAGGAATAGACCCTTCACATAATTAACCAAGAAAGACTGATGTAGGATTCTTCCCAATAACCTGTGTTTAAAACCCTTATTTTATATGTAGTGACTTATTGAAAAACCAGTTTTAGGCATATACCGGCCGACAGCACTACCCTGATGGGGCCGTGCTGTCGACCGGTGGCGGATAGCCTGCCAAGGGGGGGGCACACTCTACAGGGAATCTACATACACACAAGAATACACAACAAACACTTTACACACATACACACACAACATACAACAGGAACACAAAGTCATGCATATACCTCATTCACAAGCAATCACTCATAACAAAACTAGGGGGTCCAGTCACATGTGACATGGAATGGTGGCCGCTCTAAGCTCTCTGCTTATCAGAGAAGTTTTTGGACGCGAGTCTGAATAGGGAAGGTGCCCCGAAAGGGGTGCTCTAGGGTGTATTTCGCTTATCACCCTCAAAATACCGTAATCACCGAATCGCACTTCAACCATTTCAGCAAAGCGAGGCTGGATACGTCGTGTGAATCAGTGACCGGTGGGCTTGCCTTTATTGGTCGACCTACGAGGAGACAACCTCTCTAAATAACTGACAGTGAAGTCGTTAAAACCTTGAGGAACCTGGGCCAACCTCATAGTATCTGTAAGTCCCTCATTACTAGTGGATGGGCGTAACCCGGTAATGATTTTTTTATATCGACCCTACTCGTGGGAACAAATATGGAACTAGAATTCAAAAAAGAACATAAGAGGAAGGAAAAGAAAGGGAGAAATAAGGACGCGTCTGATACGTCCCATGTGTCGGACAAGGAAAAAGAGGAGTCGGGGATGCGATCCCAGTCGGATGCTATTGATAGTGACATAGGAGTCACTCGAGCGGATAGTCGAAAACGTACCCATACAAGCAAGGGATCTGGATCCCCAGCTAGTGGGGAGGGTTTATCAGCTCCAAAAGTGGCGGCAACAAAGCGTGGGCGTGGTCGCCCACCTGCGGCGAAGCAAATAACCACTCGAGCGCAGCGGGATGCGTCTGGATGTTTTATTAAGCCGCTAGGAACGGGGGCATCTTTAGGGATATGTTCGGGCCTAAGCGATGATCTAGATAGCGATAGCTCTATTATGTCTCTTGGTTCAGAGCCTTCACAAGGATGTAAGCGTGTTACACGCGCTAGTGCTTTCTTTAAAGCAAAACCTGGTGACGAAACGGATTTGGATGAATTAGGTGTCACGAACACTAGGGCCAAAAAAAAAGCTCCCTACGGTTGACGACCTCGGCAAGGATATGCAGGCACAGCCTACAGCAGACCTCGGTCTCTGCATCAAGGAGCAACTAACTGCAGTAGAAAGGGTTGCAGATCGATCAAAGCATCTGAAAGGCAATTTTGTTCAGAGCCTACGGATGGCAGTGCGCACAGTGCAGGCTGCAACTTCAGAGTTGGCCCAGCGCACCTCTAGTAATGCTAATATTGAGCGTTACTATAGCGTAGGGTCATCAAGGATGGGGGAAAAGCTTTCACGAGTAGATATTTCAAATATTTTTAGAAGACATGCAATTCTGCAAATTTATGCAGTCCTAGGTCAAATGGATAAGTGGAACGCGTGAATCGAACTTTGATAAACGGATTAAATACTATGTCTGATAGTGATTGCACTTGGGTTGACCACTTGAATGGTATATTTTGAGGTATTAATAATACTCCCCATGTGTCCACTGGTTTTCCTCTCTAAGTTATTATTTGGGCATTCCTATTCTGGTAGAAAGAAAAACAATATGACTCATGAAGGAACGATTCGATCGATCTCATACGAAATGCGTTAAGTACTCTGTAGGACAATTAGTATGTATTATGGAAAGGAGGAATTGCAAGGTGAAACGCTAATATAACTAAAAAGCTTAACGGTTTGTATATAGGACCTTATAATGTATGTAAAGTCACTCACTTGATCATTACACGATCGGTAGTATTGAAGGTATAAAGGATATCGAAAATTTACTGCAATTGTTCGCGGTGAAGTTCTTAGACCTTATAATTCATCTATACCAGATGAGAGTAGTGGTAGAGGCCAGGGCAACTTCATAGGCACGATTAAGTAATAATAATATATAATAATAATATCCTCACGCCTTCCCACAAGGGTCCCCGAAGGGGTAGGCAGAGGTGTATACAGTACCGTCTTTACCATAAGGGCACAAGGGGCCAGTGCCCAGGGCCCCCATCCTCAGAGGGCCCCGAAGGGCCGATAATTTCTCTCACATTTAATCTCAAAATACTCATTACACTTTTCTCAATGCCCGAATATCGATTATTTTCAGATTTATTCGAATCAATATATTTATTGTATTATATATATTTATTATAATATAATCAATAAATTTGAAAGAAAAAGAATTCGCAGCTCACGCCTCACTTTTTTTGAAGGACCATCATCATCAGAGACTCCAGTTGAGAGGCAAGGAAAAGTTTCGTGTAGATACTTTCATTCCCATAATTGACACATTAATTACACATTTAAAAAAACGTTCGGCAGCATACAAAGAAATTGATAATCGATTTAGTTTTCTTTGTCAGTTAACAACAATCGAATCTGACGAATTGACCAAAAAATGCAACGAATTTGCAGAATTTTATCACGAAGACATTAATGCATATGAGCTCAAAACAGAATGTTTTCATTTAAGCCAATATTTAAAAAATATAGCAAAGCCATCAGCGGATTTTAATATCTCAGTCTTACTTAACTTAATAAAGACTGATAAATTAGAAGAAACTTTTCCAAATGTTGAAGTTGCTACAAGAATATTCCTTTGCCTAATGGTTACCAATTGTAGTGGGGAGCGCTCATTTTCGCAGCTTAAGAGAATTAAAAATGAATTGCGAACATCAATGCTACAAGAACGACTAAATAATTTGTCAATTATGAGCATAGAAAGTGATATTCTTCAGGAAACTGAGTTCGAGGATTTAATAGAAGATTTTGCTCAACAGAAATCTCGAAAGAAACTATTACCGTAATTTCGCATCATACTAATATCATTAATTATATTAGATTAGATTACCCATAATGAAGCAGATCACAGTAAAAAAATGTATTTCACTTTCTTTACATTCCAAAAGGGCCCCAAATTCTTGTGTGCCCAAGGGCCCCAGCACAGTCTAAGACGGCTCTGGGTGTATAGGTAATACCCACACACCCACTTTCCGCCAGAGGTATATTAGGTGCCAACGTGACAGATGGCGAGTCCATCGCCGTTACTCAAGCACGACTATACATACGCCTTGAATTTCTTCTCAGACGTATGCAGGTTTCCTCTCGATGTTTTCCTTCACCGTAAAGCTCGTGGTGTGACTAATCACTGTACTTAAGTTCAGAAAAACTCATTGGTACAGTCGGGATTCGAACTTGCGACCTTTGCGTCGCAGGCAACTGCTCGAACCACTCGGCCACCACGGCTTATCACCTTTTCATCCACTTTCATCTTACACTTCCACATTCACTTACATCTTTTCACCTTCTTTTAGAGAAAAGCTTTGTGATAAAGCATATTATATTATAGACGCTACGTGATATAAATGACCTACATAAAAGCTGTGTGATATGGAATACATAAAAGCTGTGTGATATGGTATACATAAAAGCCATAATGATATGGGCTACATAAAACTGTATGATATGTGATACATACAAGATGTGACATGGGATAACTTATGGGAATACGAATTGTATGTAACAACTAAATGAACATGTATACTGCTCTTGCGTTTTGTTTTTCAGATGGCATATACCAGCAACAAAACAGGTAACGGTAATGCTGACCGCCGTGGGACACGGCGAACGCAGGATGGTCGAGTGTTACAGACTTCCGGCCTTGGATACACTAGTTAGACTTCATAATGAAACTTATATAATTATACATTAATCTCATTTGTAATTTGATTGAGGAGATGTATTTAAATTACCTCTGAATTATCATCATATCATCACGCCAAGTCCCTAACGGGGTAGGCAGAGAGTATAGAGCGCCAGTTCTCTCTAGACTTACATACCTCTTTCGCTTCGTCCACATTCATCAGTCTCTTCATACATGCTCGTCGGTTTCGAGTACTCTTAACGTTCCCGTCCTTCAGAGTCCGATCTATTTGATCCAGGTAGTTGAACGTGGCCTTCCTCTGCCTCTTCTTGCACACACTTTTGCTTTGAATATCTGTTTCGTCAATCTTTCTTCACTCATCCTTTCTATGTGTCCAAACCAACGTAACATGCCTTTCTTAATCTTTACAATCACGCCCTCATTCACGCCAGTTGATTTGCGAATCTCTTCATTGCGGATTCGATCTATTATCATTGCCACATTTTCAGAAGATCAATGCCATTCATTCAAAACTATTTTCGCCGGCGCCGGTTTAACATGCAGCGGTGGAATTGCCGTATCGCGTTGGGCGTGAGCATTCTTGCTCAGACTTTTACTGCTGTCGGCATCACGACATGGGCTCCATTCGCCTTATTTCCGGCAGTTATCCTTCTTTCAATATCAACATCTCGTGTGAACATGCTTCCAAGATATACAAATTCATTCACTTGCTCTAGAATTTGCCCATTTACCGATATAGCACACTCGGTCACTTGTTCATCTCTTTCGAATGCCAGAACCTTAGTCTTGCCAGCGTTTAGGCGCAGCCCCTTCTTTTCACATTCTACTTTCATTATGGTAACTAGTGACTGCAGTTCGCCCTCTGATGACGCCGGTAAAACCGCGTCATCGGCGTATAATAGGCAGTTGACCACTAAGTTTCCCATTTTCACTCCACATCCGTTCGTTCTTAGTGCTCTCAGACAGTTATCTAGATATATAATGAACAGCCAGGCAGACATGATACACCCTTGTTTGACCCCTGACTTCACATCAAACCAGGGTGACATCTCACCATTAACCCTAACGCACGCCCCGCTATCACTATAGAGTGATTTCACGGCATGCAGTAGGGAACTGCTCACTCCATATCCAGGCAACACGTCCCAGAGTTCCTTTCGTACGACTCTATAAAATGCCTTCTCCAAGTCGACGAAAGCGCAGAAAACCCTTTGGTTAATATCCAAAAACTTTTCCGCGATTCCGCGAAGCGAGAAGGTTTGATCCATACATCCTCTTCCTGGTCTAAATCCACCTTGGGATTCCCAGAGAAATCTTTCGGATCGATCTTGCATTCTTATCGTCAGGATCTTCGTATACACTTTACTAGCTAAGCTGACCAAGCTGATGGCTCTGTAGTTTGAGCAGTCCAATCGTGATCCCTTTCCTTTATAGAAAGGCACGATGACTGCTCGCCTCCAGTCGTCCGGAACATCACCCTTTTCCCAGCAAAGATTGCATAGCAAATAGATGACGTCCCAGACCGTTGGTCCACCATACTTGATCATCTCAGCCGTAATCCCATCTTTTCCCGCAGCTTTTCCACATTTCAGACTTCTTATCGCGCTTACAATCTCTCCCATACTTATTTTATCCGCTATAGGATCCTCGACAGATTCTGTTGGAGGCAGCTCTGTGAGTAGATCGGCGGCATCATCATCATACATATCTTTGTAAAATTCACTCCATCGCCTGAGGACGTCTGTTTTGTCAGTCAGTATGTTATTGTCCTTCGAGAAAATCACATTCATCCTACTACTAGCTGTAACACAATTTCTGGACTTCTTAACTTCCCTCCAAAAAAGTTTTGCATTGTCCTTGAAATTCTGTGACAGTTTTTCGTCTACAGTCATTTGGAACCTCTCACGCTTCTGAGCTATTATCTCTTTCGTACGATTTTTGCAGGCGGTATTTTTCTTTCATACTCTCACTTGAGCTGGACATAGCCAAAATGTCTTGCCTTGCATCCTTCTTCTTTTTAACTTCTTCTTTCACTTCATCATCCCACCAACCATCGCCATTTTTGGTTGTCCGCCCTTTCGAAATGCCACAAACCTCTTTCACGGCGCATAATATGCTGGACTTAAGGAACTGCCAGCAAACATCGACACTCTCAAACACATCTTTCGGTGGACAGGCTAGCTATTCAGATACCCTTTTTTGATATCTGTCTCTAATAGCCGCATCTTGAAGCCTCAAGCTTTTGATGCGGTCTTTGACTGCAGAACAGGGACCCCCAGCGCGGGATCGCCAGCCCGCGAACAGACCTCTTATCCTAGTTATAACTAGGAAGTGGTCCGTTCCCAGGTCAGCTCCCCTATACGCCCTGGTGTCCATCACCTGTGTTCTGAGTCGCTGATCTATTAGAAACAGATCTATCATGCTTCGCTCATTTTTCCGTTCCCATGTATATTGATGAATCCTTTTGTGGTCGAACATGGTGTTCGCCACAAAAAGATCTCTCTCCATGCATACATCTAATATCAGCTTGCCTGCCTCGTTCACTCTCTTATCACCATACTTGCCGAGTACTGCCTCGTAATCCTTACGGGCTGTCCCGACCCATCCATTCAGATCACCACAAATAATCAGCTTTTCATTCCCTTCTTTCGTCTCTAGAACATTACTCACACATTCCCAGAACTTATTCGGGTCGCAAGTGTCCGCTGAGGCCACCGGAGCATATACCGCGACTAAAAACAGTCGGGTAAGGCCTATTTTAAAGCGAGCCCAAATAAGTCTGGGGCTCACCGCATCATAACTTATCATACATTCTGCCAAGTGGCTGGATAGTAGAATTCCCACTCCCTGGCAGGCGTGCTCGGTGTTTGCCACTCCTGACCACAGCACTAAACTCCCGCCCGGAAGCTCGTCTACTCCACTAACCTTCCGCTTGGTTTCAGACAAGCACACAACATCTAACTCGCTCTCTGTCATAACATCGATCAATTCGTTCATCGTATCAGCCATACCTCCTCTTACATTCCATACACCCATCCTACACTCCACACTCCACTTCCCGCCGTGAGGCACTCCGCGTGATGGGTGGCGGTCCCCATCGCCGCACTGTGCAGAATTTTTCGCACCAGCGGGGACGGACTGGTGCGCGTCGCCTCGGGGGCACGCCCTAATAGCCGTCCGGTCAATGCGCATCGAGTGGAATTGCAGCCCTCTGGGCTGGCAGGAATCGCGACGTGCACGCTTCCACTGTGATCCCCTCTCTGAATTAGCTATTTGAAGACTTGTATGAATTAAATATGTCGCCTTCCGCTTGTCAGCTTCCGGCTCGGGAAGTACTAATTAAAAATAGTGTTTAGAATTTATCTTTGTTAATTGGAATTACTAATAATTACCATTGATTAGTTTTTATCATAAATAGTAATTGTACGCGCCGCTTAATAAATAATTTATTTTATCTATGCACTACTCACCACACTAATTCATTAGCTCTTACACTCTCCTATTCCGTTCCCAAAATCATTCACCCGCTCCCTTCCGCAGTGGCTCAAGAGTCGACGCTTACGCTACACACGCGACGCACGCGCTTCTTCAATAAAAACCCCTAAATTATCCTAAATACCGCAAGAGACTAATAAATGTGTGGACTCATTAAATCCTAATATAAAGAGTGTGATCGTGCAGTGGAATCAGTGCCAGATGGAAAACTCCACTTCGAAGGACAATTCAAATTAACCGCCAGGTACCTACCTATCCCTTTCACTGATGAAATACATCACAACTCTTCTCTTGATCCTAATCGCGCCGGATCATTTAATTAACCCCAGACACTCAAATTCCCTCACAAAACACGCACAAGCTCATTATTTTCGCAGATTAAGTTCGCAATTCGCAATTTGTTCTCGACCACATTCCGCCATTTAACTACCTACAAGGTTCAAATTAGAAAACGCATCATTTCATAAAAGCATTTATATATTTCATAACGCTTATTTATTGTATACAAAAAGTATTCCTTAACGCATCGTATAAATAACTACATATTTCTATTCTTTCGTTGAATCTTGAAATCACTCGCGGCAGTTTGTAGTCGACTCACGCCACGCAACGCTCGCCCTTATTATCGCACGCATTACGCCTAATTTCCCGTACATATTTTTGAATTCAATTCATCATGGCGGAATTAAAACGTAAAATATCTTAATTAGAATCGAAAAAAGAATGCTTGTTTGCTCGAGTGCAACAATTATTCGACCTTAGTCTAATGGTTTCCGATCCTATAAATGAGCAACAATTTATGTCTCGCGTCCAGTCGTTGGAAAAGACTTGACATCGTGAGGAAACCTGCATACGTCAGAGAAGACATTCAAAGGCGTATGTATAGTCGTGCACCTAATACATATACCTCTGGCGGAAAGTGGGTGTGTGGGTATTACCCATACACCTCTGCCTACCCCTTCGGGGACCCTTGTGGGAAGGCGTGAGGATAATTTATGTCTCGCGTCCAGTCGTTGGAAAAGACTAGAACTGATTTCTTGCAAACTATAGACTCGTTGAATATGTGTTATTTGCAACAGAACGAAGAGGTCAAACCATCGTTTAGCGTTTTTTTTTTTTTTTTATACCATTTGGGTGGCAAACAACATGCGGTCCGCCCGATGGTAAGCGGTTACCGCCGCCTATGGACGCTTGTAACACCAGGGGTATCACGCGTTGCCGACCCTGCAGGAATCTTTTCACACCCTTCTTGAAGAACTCCATGCTGTACTCTCCAGGGAAAACCTCAACGGGGAGCTCATTCCACAGCCTGAGGGTTCGCGGAAGAAAACTCCTTTGGAAGCGCACAGTGCGAGACCTTTGTGGTTCCAAGGTATGGGGATGAATTCCCCGTCGATGGCGAGAGGTGCGGTGGTAGAAGGTGGAAGTGGGCATCATGTCGAATAATTCTGCTGAACACTCCCCGTTATACAAGCGGTAGAACACACACAGGGAGGCAAAGTCTCTCCTCAGACTTAGTGATTCTAAGCCGCTTGTGAGCAAAGGATCATCGACAATTCTAGCGGCGCGTTTCTGAACCGCGTCAAAAGGCCCTAGCTGGTATCCAGGGGCTTCAGCCCACAGGTGGCAGCAGTACTCCATATGTGGCCGAACTTGCGACTTATAAAGTTGCAGCCTTTGTGAAAATGTGAAGTACTGCTTAGCTCTGTTGAGCACACCGAGCTTCCTCGACGCCAGCTTAGCCTTGTCCTCAAAATGACCACGGAACTGAACGTCGCTAGAAATATCGACCCCAAGGATCCTAATGCTCTCCGAGATGTTCAGGGGAGTGTTCTGGAATTGTGGAGCCACAGCGAATGGAGTTTTTTTAGCAGTGAACGCACGCACTTGTGTCTTAGTGGGGTTGAAGTGGACTAGGTTTAGTCGACCCCAATCGGAGACACTGCGAAGTGTACTCTCGATTTCAGACACAAGTCGTTCGCGACTTTCATCCACAGTGGAACGAGGGAGATTAGCACGGCCCGTGTAGTAAGTGTCCCCAGTGCTGTCGTCTGCATAGCAATGAATGCCTTCAATAGAAAGCATGTCATTAATATGCAGAAGAAACAGAGTCGGGGACAACACAGAGCCTTGCGGGACTCCAGCATTAATGTCCATGCTTTCGGAGCAGCTACCGTCGACGACGGCTCTTATGCATCTGCTGGACAGAAAGCTGGCGACCCATTTGCATAATCCCTCTGGCGGTCCGTAGGATGGAAGCTTCGATAGAAGACCGCGATGCCAGACCCGATCGAACGCTTTCGCCACATCCAAGCTAACAGCTAATGCCTCACCTTGATTCTCAATGGCGAGTGACCAACGGTGCGTGAGATATACTAGAAGGTCGCCCGTTGAGCGACTGTGGCGGAAGCCATACTGTTGGTCACTCAACAAACCGTGACCCTCTAGATATCGCAGGAGTTGCGTGTTAATCACTCGCTCCATAATTTTAGAGAGGAGGGAGGTGATGGCGATCGGCCTGTAATTTGATGGGTCTGATCTATCGCCCTTTTGGGCACTGGGTGCACGTGGGCGGTCTTCCACGAAGTTGGGACTTTTTGGGTGGAGTAGGAAAGCGCGAATAGGCGCGTCAAAACAGGACACAATTCAGGAGCACACTGCTTAAGCACCACTGCCGGAATACCGTCTGGCCCGCTCGACTTATGGACGTCCAGAGACAGCATCTCCCGCCGGACCTCCCGTTGGGCTATGCTTATCTCCGGCATAGAGTTCTCACACCGCAAGATAGTTGGCGGTGTGGCGCCTCCGTCATCCATAGTCGAGTTCGAGGCAGAGAGAGAGCCCAATAGATCCACTTTCTCTTTGGCACTGTGGGCTAAGTTACCATCCGGCTTACGGAGTGGTGGTAGGGACGACTGGCAAAAGTTTCCCTCAGCAGCCTTGGCAAGGGACCAAAAAGCACGGCTGCCAGAAGGGTAGCTAGCGAGTTTCTCACCAATTCTGCTGACGAAATCAAATTTCGCCCTGGCAATCGCTCGCTTACAGTGCCTGGAGGCAGCATTAAGTTTCCGCTTTGCATCAGATATGTTGGGGTCCAGATTGGATCGAGCCGTGGTCCACGCCTCATACAAGGCTTGCTTGGATAATTTAGCTTCCTTGCAGGGCTTATTAAACCACGGCTGTTTCTTTACCCCTGTAGCTACTAGCGAGTTTGGAATGTAGCATTCCATTCCCGCCAGTATCGTCTCAGCGACTGCTGCTGCACAGGGGTCCGGATCTTCTGATGCGAAGCAGATCTGCCTCCACGGGTACGATGCGTAAAATTCACGCAATCCATCCCAGTCTGCTGCCTTGTAGTGCCACATGCGCCGCCGCCCCGGAGGTCGGGGCACTTCGGCCTTTGCGCACGGCACTTGCGTCCGGACCAGACAGTGGTCGGATGTGCCAAGCAGCGCACCCACCGAGATGGAATAGCTGTCCGGTCGCGTGGTCAGCAGAAGGTCCAGTAAGGAACTTGTATGGCCCTCGATATCAGGTATTCTGGTTGGTTCCTGTACCAGCTGCGAGAAGCCATAAGCCAGGGCAAGCTCGTAAGCAGCCCTCCCCGCGCAGTCAGTGGACCGAGAACCAAGCCACTCAACATGGTGAGCGTTAAAATCTCCTAAAACCGCCAACTCCGCGGAGGGGTACTGCTCAAGTACTTTGTCCGTTGTCGATTGCAGGTGCTCAAATAGGCGAACTGTGTCTGTGTCACCGCTATGGGACCTGTAAAGGCACGCGTAGATTCGGGTGTTGCCACCATAGTCTACGCGCACCCGCAAAATTGACAGGTCTCTGTCTTCAAGGCCGTGGAGACGTCGACAGCAAATATCCTCCCGGAAGTACATACATACCCCGGCGCGGCGCGCAAAATTGTGTTCCATTTTGCACCCGGGGTAGTTCAGGTACGATGTATCATCGGGGCAGGATATCTGTGTCTCCGTCAGAAATAGCAGAGTCGGCTGCGTCGTCTCAAGGTGTTGGTGGACTGCGTTTAGGTTAGAATGAAGTCCCCTGATGTTGCAAAAGTCCATTTTTAATGTGGATGGGGAGGCCGCTGAGAAAAATCTACTATTTTTGTATTTGGCCATTATTGATTTTTAAGGGTGCTGAAAAGGAAAAGAGGAATCGTTGTGTCAGCATCAACGAGGACAAAGCGCAGTCTCAATCCGCCACAGTGATGTACAGGTAGTGCGGATTGCCGGAGCGGAAGTCGGAAGGGCCCCCGATCCCCCCCTGATGCAGCGGCCGGGTCCACTCCGGTCTCCTCCTCCGGCACGACCACTACACCAAGGACTTTACACACATGTGCGGGTCAGCCTCCCAGGGCGGAGATTAGGTGATCCCTGGGTTCGGGACCCCTACTATATGCGGGCGGCCAGCGGACAGCCGTTTCACCGGGTCTCCCTAACAACCGCACCGACATGCCGCGCCTGATCACCACCACGGCGGAATTGCACCACTGGTCCTGTGCTGCCGACACACCGCTTCCTCTTGGAGCCTGGCGACCTTACTCACCACAGGAACACGACACACCCGAGGGTAATGCCATTTAGCTGCGATCTTCTGTAAGGTGGAGGTAATGGTACCAGTCGGGCTGCTCCGAATTTGAACGGGAATTAACCGTTGTGCCCTCCCTCCCTTAAACTTCATTCTTTTTCAGATCAGAACTTGATTCATTTGATGATTTACTGTACTGTATACTGTATACTGTATACTGTAATATCATTGCCGTAGAAAAGTCGATCACGCAGCTCAAGGCCAACTCAGAACGCCGCAAATTCGAATTTTCCAAAAAGCTAGCTCCTATTGAATTGATAGGTTTTGATGGATCTCCAAATAAGTGGCCAGTCTTTTATCAAAACTTTAAAAGTCTTATTCATGACAACCCCACGCTTTCACCCACCGAAAAGGCTCAATACCTAATTAGTAAACTTTCTAAGAGTGCATTGACCGCTTGCAGTAGTATTTCTAATACGGGAGAAAATTACAACATTTTATGGAATAATTTAGTCGAAAAATATCACGATATTCGAGTGCAAGCATCAATGTACGTTGAACAAATGTTACATTTTAAAACTCAAAACACTGACGCATTTTTGGAACAGTTCTGTACCACCGAAGCCGCATTACGTCTTCTAGAAATTGATGATATCTCCGATTTTATTATAACTCACATCGCGCTGAGTAAATTAGATAAAGACACATTGAACCTTTTCGAACAAGCGCACCGCAGCGTTAAAATACCTACTTTCAATCAACTTAAGGAATTCATAAAAGAACAGAAAAAAATTCATTCACTACGCTCATCATTATTGACGAACTCTAAACCTACCTACGCTAATAAAAAATATTACCCGCAAGTCCCGCAACACGCTAAAAACACAAAATCTACACACGCATTTATTGTCAACAACAACTCCATTGTCGCCAGCAACGACGACACTTATTCTCACCCGCTTCACACACACAACACATTCACACACGCCTCGCATCGACTACCACAAACGCATCCCTCGCAATCACCCCGCAATTGTAATATTTGTAAAATCTATCCCAAACATGCACTTTTCAAGTGCAGTACTTTCTTATCACACAACGCACACACACATAACTCTTTAGTGACACAACACGGTTTTTGTCGAAACTGTTTGGGATTCCACAACATAAATAATTGCCAATCTCAAAACCGCTGGTAATATTCTATTCTATCTTTGAACAATTGCGATGGACTCGCCATCTATCACGTTGGCATCTAATTACATATATCTCCGACGAAAAGAAGGAAATATTACACCTCTGCCGGATGGGAAGGCGTGATGATATTAATTATATAAAAGTTATTTCCCTTTTTCTCACATGAAGAAGACTGAGAGACCAAGAAACTCTTTTGGACTAACAAGTATATTGCTCAAAAGCGATATTGTTGTACACCCAAATTTATTACCAATCGTTTTCATTAAAATTTTAATGGGCGTGCAAAATAGCGCCATCTGTAGGCTACGTACAAATATAAGCTATAGATAGCATTGAAACAAGCCGTTAAAGGTTAATTATTTCGTTCGTGCGAATAACTCCAGATATCGCTATATTCGATATCTGGAATACAATATAGTAATTATAAACTCGCAATTAAAATATCATAAAACCGCTTACGAGCTGGTGATTCATCCCAAAAGATATGTATAATGTTTAACGACTTAACATATCAACCCGCCTAGTGTCTAACGAGATAGGCTGAGAGAATTAGCGCCAGTTCTCTCTAAACTTACATACCTCTTTCGCTGCAACCTTCCACTATATTTGAGTATTGTCGGTACACACTGATTACCTGAGTGCACACGCAAACTACCATTAATAGACTAGGGTTATACTCTCCGCATCCCGCGACCGCCACGAAACTAGAAATTAGGGGGGCGCATCAATGGGCGCATCATCGTGGATGACACTATCTATACTTAGGAATTGACGTGTTCTCTTTTATTTTCAGTCAAACTTCGTGGATAAAGTACCTCTGCAACCAGAGATGAACTACATGATCACGAGCGTGGACGGTGTAAATAGTAGTAGTAGTACGTCCAATATTACACAACGAAATAAGGTCTAGCTGTGCCCGCGACTTCATCCGCGTGGAAAAGTGACTTTGGGCAGCATTTTTTTAATAAACATTTTGATTTACTTTGTACCTTGAAAAACCACATCTAAATCGGATAAGCCGTTTCTGAGATTAGCGTGCACAAACGCACAGACGAACAGACAAACATACAAAAATTCTAACAATCAGTGTTTTGGATGCTATTTGCGTTGAAAAAGTTCCCTATCACATTTTTTCTCATATATCTTCCATGTACAGATAGCGATCAGTTACATTTTTATTATATGTATAGATATAGATGGACTAGCTGTCCCGCCCAGCTTCGCCCGGGTGAAAAAGTAAAATTTCTTGTATATATTTATTAAGGTGATCGCGTCTGATTAATTCATTGATATCTTTTTGGGGTCGAGTATTATTTATGTTAGTACCGCAGTTAAATGCAAGAAGTTGATATTGATTGCATTCCGGTTCATTGATTGAATTTACATTAAAATTGAGGGTTGAGATGTGTTTGTCTTCGTTACTGGAATTAACGCAGGTTATAAGGAATTTATTGTTTTCGACAACTACTAGTGCATTTGGAATAGTTAGGTCTTTGTCTATGTATTGTCTATCTACGATTGCGGTTCCGTTCGAGATGTCGTTTGTGAGGCATGAAATAACAGTTTCTGATCTTTGTCTTAGGGTTTGTTTATCATTATCGATAGGGGTGTTCATAGAATCGTTAAGAGTAAATAGTTTGTAGGTTCTGTCGCGTATTCGCAGAGTTCTAGATTCGTATAAGATATCAACATTGAATTTGGACATGAAGTCGTCTCCTAATATGCCGTCGGCATGAATATTGAGATTGGCTACGTGAAATTTGAATTTCGGAAACTGATCTAGAGATATATTACAGACGCCATAAGTCTGGACAGAGGAGTTTTCGCTGGAAACACCTATTATAGAGGCAATTCTTGAAGTGTCAATTCGATTGTTGCCGATTTTGCTTTTATTTATAACCGATATAGCTGCTCCGGTGTCTACTAACAAGGTGACCGGTTCGCCATTCACGTGAAATTTGCAATGTTGAATAAATTCTATAGAATTACAATTGAATCCTAAATATGTTGTTAACTATCAGCCTTTACTTGCATTTGAGGATTTGTATGGTCGCATTATACGCACCGCCAAATCAATCAATACTCGGTCCGCCGATAATAGAACGTAGGATATTCGTAGTGATAGACCCAGGTTGCCGCGTATCGAGCTTCCTGATTTCAGTGGCGATATAAAAACATGGCCATTATTTTATAGAACATTTAAAAATACTATCCACGAAAATCCTATATTGTCAGACTCACACTTTACACTATTTGATAGGAAGACTGACAGGCAAGGCTCAATCAGTTTTCGCGGGAATAACTCCGTGCGCTGATAATTACACAATTATTTTAGAATCTTTGATCAATAGGTATGAGGACAAGTGAGTACTTGCAACTTCATATTTAGATCAAATTTTTAATGCAAAGGCATTTAGCACCGCTAGTATAAGCAATCTAGAACAATTCTTAGATAATTTTGCTACCTCAGTTTACGCATTAAAAAAATTAAAATTTTTATATACAGCGTTAAAGAAAATAGATTCAGAAACCGCACACGCTTTCGAAATGGACAAACGTGGCTCAGATATACCACACTTTGATGACTTGGTTAAATTCATTCGCGACCAAATAAAAATACTGCAACGTACTTCATTCGCTTCGTCTCGGAATCATGACTGTACGAAGAAATCATTCGATCGTCGAATGGATGCGCCATCCAAGCCATTTAAGTCTACGCATACATATGTTAATACCACAAACGCAACTTCGCAGCCTTCGTGCTCTTTGTGTAATATACAACACGAACATTTATATAAATGTCCAGGTTTTCAAAAATTCTCTCCTAATGAGCGTTTTAAATTTGTAAAATTC